>JAFVLL020022361.1:0-48042 GCA_021397915.2 Tor tambroides
TCAAAATCAAATAACAAAAAAACCAATCAGATTTTCATTTTTTGATTTTCATTTATCAATTGAAAATGGAAAGGACGAATGATACACGGATTTACGTGAGCCCAGGTTTATTTATATAACTCATTTTGTACCTTTTTTTCTGAAAGTGTATAATTTGCATTAATTTTTTTATTCCTGTTCTGAATAGAATTATTATTTTTTTTTTAATAATTTTTGACAAAGTGTGGGGACATGAAATACATTTCTAGTGCTCTATAACATGTATACATATTTTGCTTAATGTACTGGTTTATTTTACGTTATTTCTAAACGTAATAATGAAATTTGACATATACACCGATGCAACATATCTATGTTTATTTTCCCTAGATTAATAAGGATTCAGCCGTGGGCTCCTGGAGTTATGAATGATTGAACAGTAACAACGAGGAAACAAAACATGTTGGGAAGCCGTTATAGATTTGTTATGAAGGATTTCCATAATCAGCAGAGTAATTATGATTTGACCGGGGGAGATGCCTGTATTTCAGGCCGCACAATGAGTGCTATTGACTGCGGCGAGAGAGTGAAAGAAAAGCTCTGCCATCAATTACTGCAGGATCTGTCCATGCTGCTGCTGCTGCTGCTCAAATCGGTTTGCGAGTGTGTTTATGCAGCTACACTTTGAGAGAGATCCAATTCAGCTTATTCCTTTCTTTCTGTGTAGGCTTTAAATAAGAAGAAAATGTTATAAAGCTTGATAAAATAAGAGTGCTACTTTACTGAATGTTAGCATGCCTGTGAATCTTACCTTATGCTTACATAACTTATGTTTCAGAGAATACATGGACTTACATAAAAGTAGTTAAGTCATGCATTACAATGATTTCACAAGTTAAAGCTGTAATACAAGGCCTTGAGTATCTAATAGCTTATGCATATTACTGGGTTTCAGTGTGGTAAATAAAGACAAAGCACAAAAACACACACCACTCTCTCCAATCTCAAGGATGTGTCTCTTTCACTCGGCTGGGCATGAGAGCAGAACAAAACTCTTCACCTTAACGGACAGTTCATATCGCCACTGAAGTAGGACGTGTGCTGGTGCTTCACTGCTAGAATAGAGCCTGTCAACGGGTTGTCACTACCACAAGTGCACTTAAAAGCTCACCGTTTGTCTACACTAGTGGCTTTAGTGGCAGCTCGAGAGATGAGACACTGCCTGTGATGTGTAAGGGATGTGTAGGGAATTGTACATACAAATTGGTGTTAGTCATACAGGAAGCTATTAGTGACAGTTCATTAAACCAAACTCTGTGTCGCCATGGAAATGTCTATTTTGGGTTTATTTATTTCCTTGTATGTGAGCGTGTGGTTTTGTTCACTTGCTGTTAGTAATCTATAACAATCTGTACTTTGACTAAACTGCTGAAGAAATTCAAAAATAGATCCCACAAAAATTGTCTCCAGCTGAATCTGATAAAACCTAGTTTTGGGAACATCCTCAAAGGACTTTTCTTTAAGAAAAGTGGCTCACTAAAAGTAAATAATGTTTTTTGTCTTCTTGTTAAACAGTGCATTCAGAAAGGATTCATAACCCTTCATTTTCCACATTTAATGCTGCATTGTTATTATTCAGCTCAAGTCAGTTCAGTGTTGATTCATTTCAGTTGTTGTTAACAGTGCTGATGTTGCAAAGTTCATCAATTATGACACGGATTGGATTCAGGACAGGTATAAAGCAGTTCTGCAGAAGATATTCTCTGTCATTTTTCAGCTCAATACAGGTGACGTTTGTAGCTTTAAGAGAGCAACCATGCATTTGTGTTGTTTTATCGTTTTATTGTTATTTATAATCATTTATCATGCATAATCATTTACATAATCATTTATTAATTTGTGGAATTTGTATTTTGCGATTGCTGTTTAATCTTATGATTGTGGGGTTTCATGAAATGTTTGTCTTCATGAATAAGAAATAAGAGGGAATATTGCAATTTTAAAGGTCTTATGAGTTGTTGTGAAGCATTTTGGTATAACAACACTTTGTATTTGAGCTGGTCGGGCAAAGTCTGAGCACCGAAACATATGCAACTAAGAATATTTTTTTATAATAATCACATTAACATTATACTTGAGTTATACTAATATTACTGTGCAAGCACTCATCTTTTTGTTTCCCCATCTCATTCTCACACAAAGATTCACAAGTTTTGAGCTCAAACGCATCTGACTCAAACACAATGCCAAGGCTTCATTTATATAGGCGATATCACACATGCTATTTTTTCACTTCCTTTAACAAACAATGCCAGGAAAAACATACTTCACGCATTTGTCTCCATACGTTCTGTCTGTATAACTGGCTGCATACACTTTCTCATGCACAACTTTTTAAATCCCCAGTATAATCAGATGAAGAAATATAAATGATTGATTTTCCTATTTTTAAGTTATGACCAAATATGCAGCTCTACACTCTTGCAAAGTACTAACATTACAGGAATAGTTGAAATAGTTAAACAATTAATCATCCTCACGCCATCCAAGATGCAGATGAGTTTGTTTCTTCATCGGAACATATTTGGAGAAATGTTGCATTACATCACTTGCTCACTAATGGATCCTCTGCAGTGAATGGGTGCCGTCAGAATGAGAGTCCAAACAGCTGATGAAAACAGCACAGAAATCCATTGTAATCCACACCACTCCGTATTCTGACGGCACCCATTCACTGCGGAGGATTCACTGGTGAGCAAGTGATGCAATGATGACTTTCTCCAAAGAGACAAACTCATCTACCTCATTTTCAGCAAATTTACATTTTTGGGTGAACTATTCCTTTAACTTGTTACTAAGCCAAAGCGCTACATTTTTTTCAACCATGCCACAGTTTAGAATTTATATAGATTTATTTATAATTCAAACAGGTCAATTCTCATAATATCACACATTGCTACAGATTTTTTAAAAAAAATAGCCATGGCATTTCAAAATGGTATGTCCATACGATGATGATAATGACCCAAAACATGAAAGTAAATTCACAAAGAAACCAAAGAAGGAATTTGCAAAGTCAGAGTCTAGATCTCAATCCATCTGAATCGAATCAAATCACATTTAAACACTGAAGTTTTGCACGAGCACAGACAGAACACTAATGACAATAAAGGAGTAAGAATAACTTTTATAACTAACCTTGCTACATTTGTTTGGAAAGTACAAATTTGTCAGCGCTGTGGCTACATGCTCAGGCCACAACTGTCTTGTCTCCACTTAGCTGTCCTATAAGCATAAAGACAAAAAAACCTAAAAAACAACAAAAAGAATAGGTATAACTTTCCCACTAACCTTTACAAAGAATAACAGCTCATTCTTCACTAAAGGTCATGCAATGTAATGTAATAATTCATCTTCAGCATTGTGCATTGTGCTTTCATACTGACAGCGTTTCAGTTGTGTGACAGAATTTTGGCTCTACACAGAAAGTAATGCGAAAATAATGTGATATCAGGGTTGCCATTATCAAACAAAAGTGATTTCCTTTGAGAATGACCATAGATTATGAAGTGGTTATCAGGAGTTGGCCAGAACTGTTGAATACTTAATCGTCATGACATGAAAGGAAACAAATTTAATCTAAATGGTAATTAATCTACACAACAAAATGCAATCCCTGGCAGGCAGCCCACTCTTAGCACAATGTTCATGGCAATGCATGACATGTTAAAAATCTACTGACTTTGTTGAGACAAACACATTCTATAAAGGTAATTTATGCAAGTTTCTGAACTATTATTGTTACCTAGTGGAATTAAATGAATAAAGAATATTTTCAAACAACCTATCCAAATGCCCCTTACACTAATCATACCCTTACAATTATTCTTATCCTTACAATATCTTTATTTTTTTTTTTCTGGGGCTTGACAGAAAAGAGCTAACATGTGGAAAAAAATTGAGTTTAGCTTACCTGTCAAGAAAAAACTTGAAACCCAAACATTCCATCAAATCCTGTCTTCTAAACGCACTGTCATTGTTTGCCATTGTTTTACCCCTGCCTCTGCGTATTTTGGCAACTTTTTTACATTTTCTTCTATAACCAAATCTGAATTTCTTTTCCCGTGTAAGGCATCACAGGCATCTTCCCACACTGGATAAACAACCCTGTGGCTCAGCATTTTTTCAAGTAGCCACGCCCCCAAACCCTCACTATTGGTTGAGCTGGAATGATTGACGGATCTGAGTGGACCATTCTAAACGCTTACATGGTGCCTGGGAGGCTCAATATTTAAATTATTGAGAGAGATAAAGCCATGAATGGAATACTTACAGTCAATGAACAATAAACTATGCTAAGAGAATATATTTAAAAAAAAAAACACATACTTTACCTTTAAGAGAGATGTACTTTTGACTTAGAGAGGTTTTAATTACACATTTTAAATTCTGGAAATCAGAAGCATAGATATGTATAAAATATATGATCAAAACTACTGGTTCATTTAAAATTTTAAGGTTTTAAAAAAAAGATTTAAAAACACTGTTCTGAAATCATAATGAAGACACCAGCCTCCATAAAAATGAGATAAAAAAACATAAGTTGTTCAACATATTTTATTCACTGTTTTTAATATTCATTAACATTCATTTTTTAATAAAATATTAATATTACTATTATTTGAAAAACATTTATTGCAAAACAACAACAAAACAGTAAATTGGATCATAGACTGTGTGTCAAAGTCAATAAGTCTCCTAAAATATCAGATAAGTTGACCTTTTTATGACAAGGCAAGATTAGTTATAAAACTAACTATAAACTAAAACTAATATATAATTTACCTACTTGCAAACTGCATGCAATTTTCTCTCTGCAACAAATCTGAGCAATACCTTCTTCTAAGAGTATATGACTGATTGAAACTCTTCCTACCTGATGTGCAGTGGAACGGCTTCTCTTCTGTATGCAGCCTCTCATGTGTTGTCAGGCTTCCTGATTGTGTGAAACACTTTCCACAATATGAGCACTTGAAAGATTTTTTTTCTCTTGAAAGTTTCATGTGCCGCTTGAGATATTCTTCACATGGGAATCTCTTCCTACAATGAAGGCACGTGAAAGGCCTTTCTCCAGTGTGAATTCTCCAACCCAGGCTCATTGGAAATATGTGCCTCTACATACATTTCTGCAACACCGTAATTATGTACCTTACTGCACGTTTCGCGGCAGTTTCAAAGTGAAATGTCCAGAGAGTGGCGCTAAAACACACTTTTAATACGTGACCGTGGCACGTTTTCATTACGTTGGTACAGGCACGTATTACAGCATTTTTGTTATGCTGCTTGAGGTAGGTATTGCGGCCGTTTAGAATTCAAATATCCTGTGAGAGTCGCTAAAGATTAATGCTCTATCATGTTGGAAATATCCCATACACCAAACCAAAACTCTGTATCTGTAAATCATACTTTGTGTGAAAAGGAATAAACGGTGTCGGAATTTGACTGCCTCTAGTGTTGATTTCAACTGGAAACTGCAGTGAATCGTACATATAGGTACGTTTTTCCAGTTTTGCAGAAATGCATGCAGAGGCACGTATTTCCAATGAGCCTAGTTTGGAATTCTCATGTGATGGACAAAGTTCTGCTTCACTGTGAACCTTTTTTCCACACTAAGCACAGGTGAAAGGGTTTTCTGCATCATGAATCATGTGTTTATTAAGGTATGTTTTACACTGGTAACTGTTCCCACACTGCAGGTGACAGGTGAAAGGCCTTTATTAACCACCCGGAGACGTGTGGAGTAGTTTTTATGATGGATGGATGCACTTTATTGGACTTCAAAATCTCAACAGCCATTCACTGCCATTATAAAGCTTGAAAGAGCCAGGACATTTTTTAATACAACTCTGATTGCATTCGTCTGAAAGAAGAAAGTCATATAGACCTAGGGTGGCTTAAGGATGAGTAAGTCATGGGGTAATTTTCATTTTTGGGTGAACTATCCCCTTAATTTCCTGTTGTTTTAAGGATGGTTTTACCACGTTCAACAAAAGTTTAGATTTAATGACTAAAATGTCCCATGGTGTAACCATCAAGTAAACAACAGTTTCCATTACACACTGAATATGCTGTGTATCTTGATAATTATTTACAAAAACAAATGGCATTTGGGTTTTTTGCCTTTCACATCAATGACATAACATTTATATTTCAAACTATGAAGTTGTATGTCTTCTCTAGTGAACATTTACATTTCAGATGTCCTGAATGGATTAAAATCTTTGCACAATTCGAACACTTGTACAGACTTTCTCCAACAAGGATTCTTTGGTGATGTCCCAAGTCACTGGTACTTGAGGCCTTTTTACTCTCCAAGCAGACATGAGCACTCAAACTAACATTTTACTTTGTTCTCTTCGTAACACTTTCCCAAAAGAACAGGCTTCTCCTTTGCACGAATTCTCAAGTGTGTTTTAAGGGCTGCTGCTCAAGTAAAAACGTGTACCATCCTGATCAGCGCTGAATAACCTTACAAAAGCGTGATACGTGTTGTTTGAGACTTCTTGCCCACGTGAAAGTATTCCCACAATGCTGACACACGAAAGGCCTCTCTCCAGTGTGAAGTCTGGTGTGCAGATTAAGGTTTACTTTCCGTCTGAATCTTCTCCCGCAGTGAAGGCACACGAAAGGCCTCTCTCCAGTGTGAACTCGTATGTGCATTTGAAGTATTGCTTTTAGTATGAAACTCTTCCCACACAGAAGACAAGCGTAGGGCTTTTCTCCAGTGTGAGTTCTCATGTGCAAATTATAGCCTCCCTTAGCGGCGAAACTCTTTCCGCACTGGAGGCACGTGTACGGCTTCTCTCCAGTGTGAATTCTCATGTGCTCATTAAGTCCTCCTTTACGTCTAAAACTCTTCCCACACTGGGAGCATCCGAAAGGTTTCTCACCAGTGTGGATGGTCATGTGAATCTTAAGGCTTCCTTTCTCTGTGAATTTTCTTCCACACAGAGAGCAGGTGAAAGGCTTCTCCTCGGCGTGAGTTTTAATGTGCCTCTTAAGACATCGTTCATATGGGTAACTCTTTCCGCACTGAAGGCATCTGAAAGGCTTTTCTCCATTATGTATTCTTACATGCACATTAAAGGTTTCTTTACGTGTAAAACTCTTCCCACACTGGGAACATGCGAATGGTTTTTCTCCAGTGTGAGTTCTCATGTGTTTCTTAAGGCTTCTTTTGTCTGTGAAACAACTTCCACATTGAGAGCAAGTGAAAGGCTGTTCTCCAGTGTGGACTTTCATGTGTCTGTTGAGATAGTCTTCACATGGGAAACTCTTCCCGCACTGGAGGCATCTGAAAAACTCTTCTCCAGTATGAATTTTCAAGTGTGCATTAAAGGTTTCGTTATCTGTGAAACTCCTGCCACATTGAGGGCATGTGAATGGTTTCTTTTCAATATTTACTTTTGTGTCATGCTTAACACAACTCTTTCTTTTCTCAACACATGGTGAAGATCGATCTCCATTGTGAATCTTTATGTGCGAATCAAGGTTTCTCTTATGAATAAAACTCTTCCCACAATGAGGACATGTGAAAGATTTGTCTCCTGCATGAATTCTCATGTGACGTTTCAAGCCTTCTTTCATTGTGAAACTTTTTCCACACTGAGCACAGGTGAAAGGGTTCTGGGCATCGTGAATTTTTATGTGCCTATTAAGGTATGTTTTACACTGGTAACTCCTTCCACAATGAGGGCAGGTGAAAGGCTTTTCTCCAGTGTGAATTCTTATGTGCGTATTAAGCCTTCCTTTAAACGGGAAATTCTTCCCACACTGAAGGCAGGTGAAAGGTTTTTCTCCAGTGTGAATTCTTATGTGTACATTAAGATTTCCTTTAGTGGCAAAATTCTTCCCACACTGACAGCAGGTGAAAGGCTTCTCTCCAGTGTGAATTTTGAGGTGCACATTAAGGTTCCCTTTGGTTGTGAAATGCTTTCCACACTGAGAGCAGATGAAAGATTTTTTGGCTTCTGTTCTTGAGAAATTCTTTTCAGTTTTTAAGATGCTCAAACCATTTTCTCCAGTTGTGAAGTAATTAGGTTTCTGATACTGATGTTTCTCCTCCACTTCATTCAGCTCCTGACTTTCTTCTTTGATTTCCATCAGATCTAGAATAGAATATCAAATCGTAAAAATCATTTTAAAAAGGACAAACATAAAATATGAAATAAAAGATTTGCAACCACATCTTGATGATTCTAACGTTTGTTGTGGGACAATATATATATTTTTTATGCTAGCCTAATTTCCTAAAATACATTCAATTCAGTTTTCAAATAAATACATTCAGTTTTACCTTTAGACAATACATTTAGATTTCAAATTCAATACTGATTTTAGAACTCTTGAAATTATTTACAGTATGTAACGCAAGTACTTTATAAAGTAACTGTAATTAAATTACCTAAAATGAACAGTAATCTCTTACTTTACTTTTTTCAGTGGATAAGTAATTTAATTACAGGAACACATTACACCCAACATGGCACAGTTTGAAATGTGATTTCACAGAACCTTAATGATATTTATGAATTATAGTTTTTTTACATTAAAAGTGCACTTGAAAAGTTTTTTATGTAAAATAATAATTAAAATGTGTACACTCACGTGCATTCAAAGTGTGAGAAAAATATTACACATTATGGTTACACCATGTGACAGCTATTGTTTTTAATCTGTAAGTGTTTCTTGCCCTCTGAATCTATAGCCACAAGAGAAAATTAGTCATTTTATCTAGTTTGGAGTCCAAATCGAATCTAATAATATCTAAAAAGGATGTGCTCCGCAAAATAATGACAAGAAAACGTGTCTTCCCCACGGTAAATGTGATCTCACCAAGTACAACATCTTGTTGATCCTGGAACAACATTTCAATCAACCAATCAGAACTGAGGGATACCTTTTCAGGAAATGTCAGTTTTAGGCTTACAATCAGGGCTAGGTGCTTCTACACCCTTGTTAATCAGCTATGATTTCCCTCAGATTTTAGGAATAAATTATGGGTAGGGTTAGGTTTAGGGATAGAGATTGGGTTAAGTCTATATTTTTGGACAGTAATGTTGATCCAGGAACATGTCTTACTTGGCAAAATCATGGCGACCTCTTGCCCTCGTTGTCCTCATGGGCTGCACGCAACAACATATAGTCCGAATGAGATAACTGTAGTATGGATTACAAGCAAATTGACTCTTTTAAACGGCTCTTTTTGGTGAATAAAAAATACAGCACAACCAGTGTAGTTCAGTTCATGGCCAAATGGCTCTTATAAACCCTTCTTTCTTAAATCACTAAAAAAACCTCACAAGCTCAGGAATTACCATTTTAAAACAAATTAAATGAATGAAAACAAATCAGTATTCAAAGTAATAAAGTCCTCAGTGCGAGACCGAGGCAAATGGACAGTGACATGCACATCATTTCTCTCTACTATCATGTACTGCCTGAAAATTACCTTAATAGCAATCATTAATGAAAAATGGAAAAAAGAATGAACACCAACCACTTTCTTCCTTTGTATATTCAATATTTGCTCTGTATGCTTCTTCATATCCCATGTCTTCACTCTCCTCTTTAATAAACTCCATTTTCACACATATGTCAGACATGTTTCAGTTGTTATGCTGCGCTACGTCGAACCCGGAATTCCCAGCGTTGTGTTTACAACAGAGCAACTTACAACTTCAAAACTCCTGCAGAAATCCACAGCTCTGTCGACACGCGGGAGTATGATGTCACTCAAACATGGCTGCACCCAGTGAGATGCACACAGTGAATAATAAACATTCACTTCTGAGTAGGTTCCTAGGCAATACACGACGATTGACTAACCGTTTTAATATTACAAATGCACGACAAACGCCAGTGCTGTATATCGTTTACTCTCCGCGGGTTTATTGCTAGAAGAGTTATTCGTTGACAACCGAATTAACGAAAGCAATGGAACGCCTTTGTGTTCAATAGTCAGAAATATCGAGTAGCAGTACCCCACAGCAGACTTTGAAGGAAACCCAGCATTACCCCTGCAAACGCAACTGAACGTTAGAATTAACGCTGCGCAGAACGCTACGAATCTACTGATGTCAATGAGGACGCGGAGATTAAACATAAGGATGCTCTGTAGATGACACACGCTTAGCACGATGTGGATGTAAACACTGCTGCTTTTACACGTTGAACAAAGATTTTTAATTTATGAGTAAAACACGTCTGTGTTAACATAATTTTGAGACGTCAGTGTGTTCTTAAATTAGTTTACTTTAATCAGTCTTTAAACAGTCTGACTTCAAACATGAATTCTGAAACTAAACTTTAACTTGTTAACAGGTTGCTGTACAATTAATGCATTTATAAGTAATAAGTAACAATATATTCCACATTAAAATGTCAATTTTAAAAACATTTCTAAGAACTTTTTTTCTCATCTTTGTTTCTCAGTTGTTGTTGTTGGTTTTAAGGTTGTTATTTTGAAATATATTGGAGGCTTATAAGATTCAGTACTGTGAAACAACTGTATAATAATTTTGTCAATAAAACAGAAAATAGTTGCAATATTACTATTTAACAATAACATATTTGGTGATTTTCTGAAAGAAAAAAAGTTTCCAAAGTAGTTTCTTATTCAAAAAAAAAAAAAAAAAAAAAAAAAATTATATATATATATATATATATATAATGAAAAAAATTTGTGTAAAGTGATGGTTTATGCTAAATGAAGACTGTATGTGCAGCAGAATTTTCTCAGTTTAAAAAATAAATAAATAAATAAATATATATATATATATAAATGAATTAATAAATGACAGAATGACTGCGACACCAGTCTACAAACATACAAATGTTTATACACGTGATTCCACAAGCATCATGTGTCCACATTTCAACACGCATTTAAACTGACAAGGTTCAAGGTTTAGCCCAGTTACATGTATATTATAGTTACACATAATTTTCCAGTGGAAAATTATGAGAAACATCCAATAGATTTCAAATACATCACCATATTACTTGATTTACTGACTTGTGATGTAGAGAAGCAGAATAATAAAGGTTCAAAACAACACTGTAGTCCTCAGGATCAACATTTATTAGACAAATCAAAATCACATTTAGTCATATTAACATTTTAAAACAGCATCATGGTTCTCTTGCCCCTTTAATAAAAATATATAAGAATAACAAACCATTGATATCCTGAGTGAACAAAATTATCCAAGATAACATTAAATGCATGTGCCAAGTTAAGTACCCTTTGGTTTCTATATCTTTTCTGTATAACATTTAAATATTTAAAAATAAATGTACTTAAGAGCTCCTGCCAAAGTAAGATTTGAATCGCACTTTTCACAGTTAAATGACCTCACAGCAAAGTGACTGATGTTTTTGAAACTTTTTGCCAATGCGAAAGCCTTCCCACACAAATGACATAAAAACGCTTTTCTCCAGTGTGACTTCTCATGTGCAACTTAACCTTAATCCATGGCTTCTCTGCACTGTGAATTCTCATGTGTGCCGTAAAGGTGAATCGCTACAAGTAAAACTCTTCCCACACTGGATACAGGTAAAAGGCTTCTGTCCAGCGTGAATTCTCATGTGATGCTTAAACTATGATTGACACTAGTAACTCCTCCCACACTGCAGGCATGAAAGGTTTTTCTCCAGTGTGAATTCTTATGTGCGCAACAAGTCTTCCTTTTAATGGGAAACTCTTCCCACAGTGAAAGGATTCTCTCCAGTGTGAATTTTTATTTGTGCATTAAGACTTCTTTCATTGGCAAATCTCCTTGCACACTGCAGGCAAGTGATAGATTTATTGACTTCTGTGAGCAGCTCACATCATTTTCTCCAGTTCTGAAATGGCTTCTGATACTAATGCTGCTCCTCCACTGATGATTCTTTATGTTTCTCCTTGAGTTCCATCAGACCTAGAATATGAAACTTTCAAAATCATTTCAAAAGTGACAAATATGAAATGAAAGGAAATAAAAGTGACCCAGAAGTATGTATTGTACACAATCTTTTATGTATTAAATGTTAAAAAAAAAGTCTTGTTCATGTTTTACATCACTTTTGTAGCTGTTTCTATAACATTGAAACTGGGTGCTTCTCATTTGGTCAGCTGCATCCTAGTACGGCTGCATACCTCATTGGCCAGGTCATCCAGCTGTCGAAGGCCGTCTCCATATGAAGGATCCTTGGAATACAGCCTTAATTTTGAATCCTTTATTTGCCGTATTTTGGAGGATCCATCAAATGTATCCCTTGCTTCTTCCAATCACCCACAATCCTTTGAGCGTGTCCCAACTCACAAAAAAGAATTGGCGGTAAATGCATTGGTACTGAGCTGGTTCAATTTCATTACTCAACAAATGCAAGACAAAAAATGTTTTTGGAGATAAAAGCATTATGTTTCTTTTCATTTTGTTGTAAATACACCACATACTGTAAACTACATATGATGTGATCCACTGGAAAACCACAGTTAGTTGTCTTTTAAGATATATATAATGGGCGTAGTTTACGTTATGATTACAATGTGATAAGGTAAAAAGGCCATTTTCAATGAAATGACAAGAAAACACATCTATTGTGGGCTGCAACAACATATAATATACTACTAATTAAGCTCTACTGCAATCAAGTTTCTTTCTTTATATTATGTAAAGCAATTCAGTGCAATTCTGAAGAGGTTAAGTTTAGAATTTTTGTGCAAATGCAATTACTCGTTTACTTCAGTTAGTATCCATAAAGTAGTCATAGCACAATTGCTTTACATTTTTCTCACAGTTAAACAGATGTAAGTACATCTTATATGTGAAAACGATTTACAGTTATGGCCAATATGTTTGTAATTTTAAGTTTTTGGTCTGATCATTACATGTTAAATAAAAAGAAACTTGAGTTCATACCCTGTTTTTAGAAGATTCCCTGTATTAGCTTTAAATTTATAGTTAAGTTATAATGGCCATTCGAATCGTAAACTTGTGAATCTGAATCGAATATAATCTGAAAATCTGTATCTGTCCTAAATACAAAAGCCCTCAGCACACTGTCAAACATTCATCACTGCGCACGTCTGCAACTACAGCCACCTAATCTAGATTACTACCTAAAAAATGACCTCTGTATTCATCAGCAGTCATTAGTGAAGGAAAAAACAAAGACTGGACACCAACCTGTTTCTTTACTGAACACTTTTGCATCTTCAGGGTTCGTCCTGTATACCTCTTCATATCCCATGGCTTCACTCTCCTCTTTAATCTCCACTTTCAATAGTATGTCAGACATGTTTCAGGTGTTATGCTGTTATATTCAGCTCCGAAATGTAATAGTACAGCAGAACTCCACTTGAGTTCGAAACTCACGCAAAAATCCACAACTCTGTTTTTGCCGAAATGTCGCGGGTATGTGACGTCACACACACGGCGGCACACAGGGAGATGAATGAACGTTCACTTTTAAGCAAACAAATGCATAAATACGTCAAAAAAGCAATCCTTAATGACTGGTGATTTGTTTTCATATTATACATACAAAATAAATGATATCTATGCATTGTAGGCTATTGTTTATTTTCCTGTAGTTTGATTGCTAATATTATTAAGAAACATTATTTATCCCATCCTAATCTTCTAAATTCATTCACTGAGTGTTTAATATTTGCACTATTTTTACTATATCTCATAGGCTTGAAATTTACATTTTATTTTGAAATTTAATTTTGAAAGTGATGTACAATATACTAGTTTACATTTATGGCTCATAATATTATAGCATTTTAGAATGGTCATTTATTTTCCCATATTCAGGGAAATAAAAAAATCTGATTTCTAACAGTAAACACAAAATTGAGCTTCACAGCACTGAATGAATTCAATAACATCAGATTAAAATGTGACAGTGTAGCAGACTCAGAACAGATCGATCAATACCTGACCTCCCTGAAAAGCATAAATTGACATCTTGTCCAAATTGTAGTCGACTAAACGAAATAAAGCTGTTCAGTCATGATGGCATTTTGTAGACCAACCTGAAGATTAATTCATCAGTTCACTCTGGAATTTTTTGTGGGTGCTCAAGTGAAAAGAAAAAGGCACCCCTAAAATAAAGTTACATATACTTTGAACATAACATTTTGAGTATAGAAATAAATGCTGGAACAAATAAAATGATAGAATTACATAAATATATAACTAAACCCATGGCAAGTGTGAATAAGTGAATCACAGAATCATTTATTCAACCAATTCATTCAAACCAAATAACAATTCATTTTCTCCAGGTGTGAAATGGGGTTTCCATTACTGATGCTTCTCCTTCAAAGTCCATTCTGGACTTTCCTCTGTGAGTTCCTTCAGATTTAGATGCGGGACATAAATTAAAAAATGCATATCATACAACTGTCCTGATCATGGGAAAGAAAGGAAAAAAAAGAAAGAAAAGTAAAAAAACGAAAAATGAAAAACTTTAATTTGGCCCTGTTATTGATCCTGATGTTATTACAGTTTCATTCTCTTTTTTCTAAAGACTTTCAAAAGAAATTATATTGATAGCCATGTTTTTAAAGAAAGAAATAAAAGCTTTTTGCTTTTTTTAATAAAAAAAAAAAAACTACTTTCTGTTTTCATATCTCCTTCCCTGCAATGTCATACTTTCAAAATAGTTTGTAATAGTGTATTAACTTTCTAGGGAGTTTCTCCTCATCGCTGTCATCTTAATATGGGTTGAAAGGTAATATTCGCTCTAAAGCTTTTTTGGAACAATATTTATTTGTGAAAAACACTACAGAGATGAACTGAATAGGTTTTTCCATCAAACGGAACACAATTCAATAGCATATATTAAATCAGCAATAACATCTAACATGAATGGTATTATAAATTATTCTTATCCTCAAATAACACTAAAAACTGCTATATTTCAGGTTAGTCTGGCTAAGGTGCATGTGCAGTGCAATGTAGGGAAGATGGAAAGGGTTAAAAAAAACCTGAATAAACTACTTTTGTGAGTAAAAAAGCCTATTACTTAATGAACTGAGAGCCTATCCAGTAATCTTCAGTCTGCATGCCATTAAATAATTAGGAGAGAGCTGTATTTTTTTTTTGTTAACAACTTTTGATTAAATTTTCTTCCTAAAACAGCAGTAACAAACCAAAAGCAAATGTGCAAATTCAGAACCCACCCCAACCCACAAGAGAGAGCTGTATTTAAGGTTGTATTTAGGGTAAATAATTATTTAGGAGAGAGCTGTATTTAGGGTTTAGCTGTTTTATAAGTCAATTCAAGGACAAATGCGACAGGTAGTTTTCAGTTTACTATTAATTTATTCCTATTGTATCCGCAAGCAGTGACTGACTGCTGTACAATTCAGAAAGATCTTTCCAAGAACTGGTGTAAGCTGTGCTCTGACTGAGTCCCTAACCTTCACATGTGAATTAAGGCATGTCAGCCTCTGTGCATAAAAATGTCAATTTATCAGCTTCTGAAGAGAGGACAGTTTTAGTCATGTGTACAAACATAAACACAACCTTTAAAGAGTGCCTGACTCAGGAGCTAAGACAAAGAGTCCTGCTTGAGAGCGTAGATGCCTGAGGTGCAAGTATGTCTTTAATACACCAAGATATGCTCTGAGAATTAATGAATCTTAACAAACCTTGACAAATCCCTAACCACCACAAAACAACCTTGAATTGAGTGCTGTAACCTAACCTTTTGTTTGTAGTCCAGTGGAAAGATGCTTTATTAGTGGTGTTTGCTAAGGTAAGCATTACTATTTCTAACATTCTGAACTATATCTTGGCTTGCATTTACTGTACATTTACTTTTTGCTTACAATTCATACATTTTAATTCATTCATGTTGTTCATTTCTGAATTAAAATAAATGTATATATTATATATTTATTATTCACGGCAAATAAATAAGTAAATAAATAAATAAATATTGTAATTTCTTAAAAAATGTAAAGTTTTTAAATGTGTAAGAAAGGCGTAAGTAAAATATGTTATTACTTTTTTATAAATAAACCTTATAACCCTGTAAAGTCAGAATAGTCACTGAGAGATGAACAAATAAACATTCCTCAAAAGCCTGATGATCATATTTGATACATTTTAACATGTTTTTCAAGTAAACATAAGTTACTTCTGTTACTTTCATCTTGTAATATTACAGTCTACAAGTTATTCTCATGTTTTCTTTATATAAATCAGTTAAGATTGCACAGCAAATAGACACGTGAACCACAACCTCAAGGGGGATGTTTTTACAATTATACTAAAAGTTCTTTTACAGTACTTGCTAAAAAAGTATATTCATCAATCAGCCGTCAGAAGGCATGTAGCAGATTGTGTACAACAGGTTTTTAAGCTTTTTTTAAGTTTTGATCATGTTAAACATTTAGAAGCCTTAGAAATGTATGATATGTAGTATCAAATATGATACAGTGCAAAAAGCAAATATGTACCTAAATATTTCTTTATTGTGCACCTTCCTATTTGTCACTGAACCACTGACATTTGTGTGGCAAGCACCACTCGCATGTTTGTTTTGCTATTTCTGAGTGCAAAAGGTTTTTTAGATATAACACTCAACACAAGCCTGCCAGGACTGCATCTGCATGCGTATTAGATTTATTTGCATGACTGAGGTACAAATTGGCTGTTATCGGCCTAATTCTGTCCCTTTGCTGTGAGAGAATTTGGTAATTAACATCTCACAGACACCCAGAGGGAGAGAGAATGTGTGGCGCAGAGAGACAACACAGCACAAGAGAAGAGAGATGTCTGACTTCACAAACTCCTCCACACAGCTACAGAAAAAACTTAAACTCGTTTCTCGGTCTGTTTGTCCATGCATTATTCTCTTTTCTCAATTACCATAAGTCTTTCAGCTGTAAAATAGTTCTTCACATCTTGCTGCTTCATTCTAACTTCACTGATGACTGAGGTGCAACCGAAAGGGCACATGTACTCTCTGAATGACCGCAAAGGACCCATCTTAAGACATCTTGGGCCAGATTTACTTAACAAAGCAAATTAGTGTGAAAGCGTGATTCCAAAAAAGCGCCGATGGGAGTGGAAAGTTCTGCGGGTGATGCACTGACAATGCGCAACATCTCATTTCCATAATGACCAATGCAATCTACCAAGAGCAGCATAAATAAGCGGTTGCAAACAAACAGAGTGGATGATAATCCTCTTGCATTCCAAATAAATTAATAGGAGTGGAAAAAAAAACAATCGCATCCATGTCACGCCCAAAATTGGTTAAGGCATGCTTTTTTAAGGTGGTAAATAATGGCACAAACATAGTAAATTGACTACCACAAACCTTAGTAAACAAGCCTCATCCAAAATAAAAATTTGTCATCATTTACTCAAGTTGTTCCAAACCTGTGTGAGTTTCTTTCTTCTGTTGAACACAAAAGAAGACATTTTGAAGAATGTTGCCAGTAGCCTTTGATTTCCATGGTATTTCCATACATAAGTCAATGGCTACCGTCAACTGTTTGGTTACCAACATTCTTCAAAATACCTTCTTTTGTGCTCAGCAAGGAAACTCATACAGGTTTGGAACAACTTCAGGGTGAGTAAATGATTTTTGAGTGAATTATTCCATTAATAGACTGCATGTCTACATTTTTTCATACTAAGTATATTTCAAATCTGTTAATTTATTTACTGACATATCGCTCGAGACTTACTGATATAAAAATAATAATTAAACTTTATTGGGGGTACTTGTGCACAATGCACATTTGTTAATATTAAGCCTAAAATGTGCTTAAATGTCACTATTGATGAGGACTGTATGATCTTTGAATAATATTCGTCTTTAAACGAGAGATATTTAAAGTGTACCTAAAGTATACTAGCAATAGTTCCACTTTAGCACAATCAAATATACTTCAGTATTTCTTTAGCTGGACTTCAGCACTACCTACACATAATTAAAGTGCATTAAGTATGAAATAAGTTGTTCCAATTTATCAGACTTTAAGTATACCAGTTTAGTACAGTAAAAGTACATTTGCAGGTTTTTTTATTAAGTAGATAAGTATGTAAATGTATTTGGAGTATACTTAGCATGAAATAAATGTATTTTTTTAAATATACATTTTAGTATATTTATTTTTCACTAGTACTCACCCACACATTTTACCAAATTTGTATGATCTTTGTTAGGAAAAATGTTGGGAAATTTAGCGAAAATTTTGGACACCCTTTTCCATGTAGTGAAATGGTACATTATCTGATCTGTCAAGCACCAAAACATTTAAAGTTAGAATATGGATTTGTAAAACTTGAGATATAGGTCATAAATCATATGAACTCCTTTCACACATTTTTTTTTCACTCAAAAAAAAAAAAGATTTAAGTTGTTTGCTCAGTTTACTTAAATAAAATAAGCTAAAACAACACAAATCTATAGTTTGTTACTCAGCTGTCATTTGCACTCAACTTTATTACGTTAAATGAAATTACATTTGTAAAACGTTAAGTTAACTTAAACCTTTTGTGTTGGGCCTACATGAATCATTTAGGTTGCACTGACTGAAACTGGGCAGTGGATTTCTAGTTCCCAGCATGCTTTGCATAGGGATAGATCATAAAAATGCAGAAAACTCACACAACTCTGCACGAAGGCACCAGTCTGAACAGCAACAGCACTGGTTGGATCAACAAGAGTGAATTATGTTCAGGGAACATTCACAGAACATGTCAAATGAAGTTGGTGTGATCTCATTAAATTAGCATGAATTTTACTCATCAGTACAATTAACTTAGTTTAAGTTCAAATAAATCAGTTCAAATGCATGGAAATAGGTGTCATAATTTTATTAAGTTAGACCAACAAGCTATTTTTTTTTTTTGAGAGCAGTCCAATTTTACTGTTAATATATGCAGAAGAGTATAAGAACATGAAACATCTTGCAGGTTTGGAATGATATGAGGGTGAGTTGCAAATATCTATTTGGGTTCTATTTAATTCTGGCCCAATGCTAATGCCTTGCTCTTTCTCTGTAATGATGTCTTATACTCTGAGAGGCTGTCAGGATGCATCGAGTGCTTGGTGATGACAGTCAGCATCATGCTGACGGCAAAGACGGTCTGTATTCATCATCGCAAGCCTTCATCAGACCCGCTTTACATTAAGAGCTCAGCCCATAATGCAGATGTTATCATTTTATTCCACAACCTACCAGAGCGTGTCTGTCTGCACAAGCTTCTTCTTAGAGGAAAAGTTCACCCAAAATTATTATAATAATAATAATAATAATAAAAAAAAATAATAATAATAATAAAAAAAAAACTTCATGTTTTCCAAACCCTTATAATTTTATCCATGGAACACAAAAGATGTTCATGAAAGTTTATGAGGGAAGTAGTGATGTCTGATTTGTGAACAAATCCTTCTTTTGAGGATCTTTTCAATGAATCAGTTGGTCCAGTTCACAAAACCTTTCTTGAAGGGATAATTCACCCAAAACTTTGAGTGATTGGGTGAATGATTTTTAGGTGAAATTGTTGTCCTCTGGGATTCATACACTGCATGTCTGTGGCTGCTAGTTTTTGAGAGTCAAAAAAAAAAAAAACATATACAGACAAGACCAAATTAAAACATGTGTCTATTGATGATACATTGAAGTCTTATGAAGCAAAACAATTGGTTTGTGCAAGAAAATGAACATTATTTACAACATTATTACCTTTAATTCACTCCCATAACTGTCTCACACAAATGCATTCCCAAACATCAGGCATCTGAATGCAAGATAACATGACAGCGTTTGTTATTGTGTTTCGTCTGGTACAAGCCATTTATTACGTAGGGAAAAAGCCCCACAAGTTGCAGCAACTTTTATTTTTATTATTCATACTTTGCACCAGTTTCCCAGAAAATGATGATTTTGTTTTTTTGAACAGATGGGATGGAAACAGTGCTTTATTTACAAATGTTTTATGCAATATTCAAACTTTGGATGGAAACATAGCTATTAATGACAGAATTAAATTTTTGGTGAACTATCCCTTTAAATCCAACTTATATTTTTGAAAATGCATATGTGGGCATTTCAGAGTTTTAGCTCAGTGTAAGTTCATTCAGTAAAGATCACAGCATGAAACCAATTTGAGAGCTGTTTGAAGCTGTTTTCTATATCACAGATATGTCATCTCTAAGAATAAACCCTCCACAGATCAAAGCACAAAAGATAGTTTGGGCATCTCCATTTTACAACAAAGCTCAAATCAAATGGATGGCATGACACTAGTGCCTCTGAAGCCTTCTATGTATTGATTACAGATGAAATGTCATTATAGGTGTTTGCCAGTAATGAGATCATTGGGTGCTCCCTGTGCCCGATTTGGACCCACGTCCCTGCTGACATTTATCCCTGTTTAGTATGCCATGATGAACACTCAGATAATCACACTTCATCCTTACAATCACAACATTCATTAGAAATGACCTTTGCGAGCGGCAATTAGCCAGGAAGGCTCCATTGTCAAAAAACAGAAAGCCGAATTATCAGCGATTTAGAGGAATCAATATTTGAGTCCATTACTGGTACCCAGCAGCTCAGTGTGAACCAGACCAAAACAATCAACTGAATTAAAATCTAACGTGCCAAGACCATTACACACACACACACACACACACACACACACACACACACACACACACAGCTCAACAAACATGGCTAACACCAATGCTGTCTTCATTAATTCATAATTGGGACATTTTGTACATTATAGACAGACAAGAGGGGCACATTATCTCACTCAATGCTGAATGGTAATTTGTTTTTCACTCACCAGATCTCCACTCATTTGCCTCTGTAGGTTTTATGGTCTTTCTGTTTGCTTTCACTTTTTGTATTCCAGTCATGTTTAACAATCCAAGACAATTGCTGTTACTTTACCAGTGCATTTCAGATTGTTAACAGATTTCAGATTGTTTCAGATTGTTTTTCTATACTCAATTTTGTTCCATTTGACTGTCTGTACATGGGTAATGTGTGTCAAACTTACCATACTAGATTACAGTTGAATACATGTGCCCACATGAACCGGGACTGGCCCATGGCATGGAATGGGCAAATGCTAGGCACGCCCAAATTAGTTACCTTTTTTTTTTATGAATACTATTTTAATTAGGGCTGCATGATATTTTGAAATAAAATCGATATTGTGTTGTGGCTTAATGTGATAGTCATATCATGATATATAATGCATGTTAAAGTAGGCTAGCTGCTTTGTTTACAGCAGTAACCACGCTGTATCGCTGCTGTTCCATAAGCGCCACCTACTGTCAGAGAGTAGCTTCACATTCTCATTCAGCTCTTCTGATGTTTTTGTTTTGTGCAGGTATGTTTTATGTATACAATCTAATTTAAATCAGAAGTTGTTCGGAATCGGCCATGAAAAATCAAAGTCGTGCATCCCTAAATTTAATAACGTTTGAAATGAAGAAATTAAGACATAAATATTAGTATTGTTATTTTTTCAAAGTAATAAAATTATTTTTATTCAATACTTTTATATTTTACAGTACAATAATATTAATCCTATATATTTTATATATTCTTTAATATTATTTAATAATCACAATAAAAATATTCATATTTTATAGCCATATTGAATGGGTCAAACAAAGCGGGAATGTGGCCTATAAACAGGAGATTTTTAACTTTTTTTTCACTGTTTTGGTACTGAAAGAGGTTTGAGTCGGGTCTTGGAAAGAGTAAATTCAAGCATAAACACAATTTTTTCAAGTTTTTAAAAGGACAATTCATACAAAAAAACAAACAAACAAACAAAAAAAGAGTATTTTTAACATTTTCTCTGCTACACTCTCTAACAAAATCGCCCCAATCATTCTAGAATTATTTTTCTCCAAGTATAGTTGAAGTAATTTGGATGAAAAGTCCTTCTTTTTTTCATACCACATTATATATTGCAGAAAAACAAAATATCGCATTTACTAGCTACCTTTGGACAATACTAGTGAAATATAGCTAGCTAGCTGAGTTAATGTCAGTTATATATATTTTTTTATTTATTTGTGCAATACTCTAGTTTTTATTGTAAATATAATTTGTTTTATGTCATAAAGCTATGCAGTTTCTGTGAATGATCAGTGGTGGAATGGGCTGCAAAATCTTGCCTAGGGCACCAAATTAGTCAGGGTCAGCCCTGACATGAAGGTAAACACATTAACTCTGTGAGCAATAAGTGCGCTAATGCCAGTGACAATAAACATCTTACTTTTTCATTAAATTTACATGCTAAATAAGTTGCATTTATCATGTATTACACTAAGTGTTGGTTTTAACTGTTAAAGATAAGATTAATTGGTTCCATGACCACAACTGGATTAGTTTAGAGCAACTTAATCATTTGTAGCATTTTCTCTAACCCAGTGTAGTTTGTTGGTTGAAGTTGACATAACTCAACAAGACTGCTGCAAACAGTTGTGTTATTTGTTTGTTTGTTGGGCCAACACTTTTTTTTTTATTTTTATTTTTTTAGTGTGAACAACTGTGTGTCTCTCAGATGTTTCTGGCCTAAAGCCTGCCGTTTTAACAGACCAGGAGATTAAATTAATAAATGAATTTAATGAATTTAATATTAGCCTGTGTTACCCTTGATAACCCTGAGAGTCTGCTTGGTTCAGAGAATTTTCTTATTAGATGAAGCACATCCAAAACGTCCCGATTACAGGCCAGACACAGCTGATGAAGACCAAGACCTCTGGACTGCCAATAACATGATTAGTGACCCTCATCCTGGTCACACTGACTCTGCTCTTATAATGTGGGCAATTTTCTTGCTCTCTTCTTCTCTCTTTTAGGACTTTGCCAATGGCTGTCTGCTTAGTTCACAATGGAGTGACACAGATTGACTTTGCCAGAACAATAAACCAGGCTAAATGACAGAGAAATGAAGTGCTTATGGAAATGAAGTATTTGTGTACATTGCAGGTCAATCATTTGAGATTTAAAATGGCTAAAGGAGTTAATCTTATTTTTTAGTTCCATATTTTATTAGTGGCACCACTATTGGTCATATGTAGGGTTAGGGATGTAAACAAACTCTTAACCCTATTAATCTTTAGTGCCTTCATGGATGCTCAGACAAAACAACTGAATTAAGTACTTCTAACTTGTAATTCAATTCCAATTTGGCATAAGCCCTGTGTCAAAACATGGTGTTCATGGCGTCATGTAACAGTGTGTTATGATTGCTATCCAGTCCTTTATTTGTTGTGCTAAAAGTAATTTTGTACTAAGGCAAGAGGATGGCATTGGAACATATCTGTCTCCTGGTCGTTAAAAACTCGTTAACGATTTCCTGACAGGAATTTAATGAGGACTGGCTGATCTGCTGTGGAGGATTCAAATTAGAAATACTGGTGTCTGAGAGAAACCAGATTTACAGCCAAACTCAAATGAGAATATCCAGGAGTTGACCAGACAAAACATGATTATGGAAACAGAGAAGTGAACATTGCAAACTAAACTGGCCATAGTGCACTGATGCAAGACTAAGTTGTTTTAAAGACAAAACTTAAGAGTAATTTGAATTCCTGAAAAGAATGTTCATAAATAACTTCATAAAGTTAACGTAATCTCATATTTAATCTTAATCAAATTTGTCTTAAATCCCCAAAGATGATGATATAATAACACTAGCTACATATATGTTACTAAAACCATGTACATGACACCAATTTATGTAAACAATTTAAACAATGATTGTTATTATTAGGAGCAAAGTGACATTTTACTAAATCTGCAATTCAACAACTTTACAAAATCAATTCAAATGCGGACCTAATTTGTAATTTTATAATTATGACATGATTTTTGTCAGCAAAGTAACTATTTAAAATAAACAGCACATTAAAAATGCATTGCTGAGTGAATAGTGTGCACAGTTATTATGATTATTACGGTAATCTGCAGGCAGCGCAGATGTTTTCATTGAATTGATCAGTGAGTCTTCAATTTTTTGTTCTTTTGCGCACAAAAAGTGTTCTCCTAGCTTCATAACATTACGGTTGATCCTCTGATGTCACATGGACTGTTTTATTGATGTCCTTACTTTGGGGGCCTTGAATGTGTCAGTTGCGTTGCTGTCTATGCAGGGTCAGAAAGCTGTCAGATTTCATCAAAAAAATCTGAATTTGTGTTCTAAAGATAAACAAAGGTCTTCTTGAAAGAATTCAGAAGCTAGAAATTCATCACATATCAGTCAATCCTCCCGTTGCTATTGGTCTGGCAAACAGATAGCCCCACCCCAAACTCTAAACACTAATTGCTCAGGTCAATGAATTTGATATCTTGTATCCTGCAGGTAAATGGCTCTTTTTTAATTAGGACAATCTGCTGAAGAGTAAGTTGAGAGCTTCTCTGTGAAGGTAACTTCTGTGTTTGGATCAGTTTAACATTTTTCAAATCATTCATTCTCTCATTAATCAATGTGACTTTAATTTGCAATATCACTTTTATTTTTTACTTCATTTAATATCCACCTCTTTATCTGTGTTCCCTTTTTGTGTATTAACCACAACCGCAAGCTCGCTTGAATATCTCTCCCTCTTTCCCTACACACACTAAGAGCTAAATCACATTAAATCCTAATGGCTGGATTACATGGGCACCCAAGAGCAGCATGTCCCATTATTTCCTCCATTCTCAAAGATATATTCAGCAATAACCAGCCGTTACTGGGAATTAGAGGACCTGCCTTCCGGCTGCCACACGCAATGTCCATTGAGGGAGGCTGATTATTGGGTTTATTAGCTCACTTTATGAGTACACGATTCAGAGATAGTCTGAAAGTTTCTTGGGATTAAAGAGTGGAAATAAGGTACTTAAATGGTGATTTGCTGCTGGAAACCTGACAAAAGGGGGAATAAATTGGGTAAATGATAATATGGGTCCCACTTAAGCTTTAATTGTATTTCTTTGAGAAGCATCAACAGTCTAAATTCTTGGTGTTTTTTACAGAAGAAATGATATGACTGAGGGTTGTCTGCTGTTACATCAATTACACGGATCAGTGGATTTTGTGGTGGGATTTCTATATATTCATCTGTTTTATAAACATATTAAAGCTAATAAGTGTATGGGCAAGTATTATGATGAGGACATCAGCTTAGACTGAGAAAAAAAATATGTAAAGTTAGCATCTTGTAGGTGCTGTAACTACACCATTATGCAAGCAAATATATATTATTTATTTATTTGATATAAATGCTATAAATCTAGCCCAGCTACAGTATGTAGGAAAACAATTTCATAATTCAGATCATTATAAAAACCTGACCACAGCATATCATTATACAATGAACAAAATTATAAACGCAACACTTTTGTTTTTGCCCCCATTTTTCATGAGCTGAACTCAAAGATCTAAGACTTTTTCTATGTACACAAAAGGCCTATTTCTCTCAAATATTGTTCACAAATCTGTCTAAATCTGTGTTAGTGAGCACTTCTCCTTTGCCGAGATAATCCATCCACCTCACAGGTGTGGCATATCAAGATGCTGATTAGACAGCATGATTATTGCACAGGTGTGCCTTAGGCTGGCCACAATAAAAGGCCACTCTAAAATGTGCAGTTTTACTGTATTGGTGGTGGTGGTGGTGGGGGGGGATCCGAAAACCAGTCAGTATCTGGTGTGACCACAATTTGCCTCACGCAGTGCAACACATCTCCTTCGCATAGAGTCGATCAGGTTGTTGTGATTGTCTGTGGAATGTTGGTCCACTCCTCTTCATTGTCTGTCCGAAGTTGCTGGATATTGGCAGGAACTGGAACACGCTGTCGTATACGCCGATCCAGAGCATCCCAAACATACTCGATGGGTGACATGTCCGGTGAGTATGCTGGCCGTGCAAGAACTGGGATGTTTTCAGCTTCCAGGAATTGTGTACAGATCCTTGCAACATGGGGCCGTGCATTATCATGCTGCAACATGAGGTGATGGTCGTGGATAAATGGCACAACAATGGGCCTCAGAATCTCATCACGGTATCTCTGTGCATTCAAAATGCCATCAATAAAATGCACCTGTGTTCATTGTCCATAACATATGCCTGCCCATACCATAACCCCACCGCCACCATGGGCCACTCGATCCACAACGTTGACATCAGCAAACCGCTCACCCACACGACGCCATACATGCTGTCTGTTATCTGCCCTGTACAGTGAAAACCGGGATTCATCCACCTCTCCAAAGTGCCAGACTCCCTCGAATGTGACATTTGCCCACTCAAGTCGGTTACGATGACGAACTGCAGTCAGGTCGAGACCCCGATGAGGACGACGAGCATGCAGATGAGCTTCCCTGAGATGGTTTCTGACAGTTTGTGCAGAAATTCTTTGGTTATGCAAACCGATTGTTGCAGCAGCTGTCCGGGTGGCTGGTCTCAGACGATCTTGGAGGTGTAGATGCTGGATGTGGAGGTCCTGGGCTGGTGTGGTTACACGTGGTCTGCAGTTGTGAGGCCGGTTGGGTGTACTGCCAAATTCTCTGAAGTGCCTTTGGAGACAGCTTATGGTAGAGAAATGAACATTCAATTCACGGGCAACAGCTCTGGTGGACATTCATGCAGTCAGCATGCAAATTGCACGCTCCCTCAAAACTTGCGACATCTGTGGCATTGTGCTGTGTGATAAAACTGCACATTTTAGAGTGGCCTTATAATACAATAATCATGCTGTCTAATCAGCATCTTGATATGCCACACCTGTGAGGTGGATGGATTATCTCGGCAAAGGAGAAGTGCTCACTAACACAAATTTAGACAGATTTGTGAACAATATTTGAGAGAAATAGGCCTTTTGTGTACATAGAAAAAGTCTTAGATCTTTGAGTTCAGCTCATGAAAAATGGGGACAAAAACAAAAGTGTTGCGTTTATAATTTTGTTCAGTGTAAATCAAGTATTCAAGGGAACCATGTAATAACAGGCCTAAATAGCCTAATAGGCACTTGGCTTTGAATCCAAAGACTTTTAATGTATGTTGGTATGATCTAACAAAGAGAGAAATTCACAGAAGAATTGCTATATGATGAATTACGGCTAAGCAAAATTTAAAATTCATTGAGTTACACAACTACCATTTAGACATTGGAGCAGAATATCTGTTTGCCTGCAATAGCAAACAGGAAGAGTGTAAAATTTTATACCGGAGGGAAACAATATGAATCAAACTTACTTGACAACAGTTCCTATCAATATATTATATCAATAATATAATAGAACAGGCTTAGATCATGTATAGTCACCTAATGTTACAAGGTAGTTAAGCTTTTCTTGCAATCGTGCCACCTTTTATGTGTGCTGTAAGGTCTGTTTTGGGTTTTGTTTCATGTTCATGTTTTCATGTCTTTTATTTTGAAGTTTAGTTATGGTTCCTGTTTGTGTCATGCTTCCCTTGCCCTCATGTCTCCTTGCTATTGGTTCTCTTGTTCTATGTGTCACGTTCTGATTGGTTGTCTTAGTCATGTGTCTTGTTTCTCATTGGTTTGTTCATGTCATGTGACCCACTCTGTTTACTATAAGTAGTCTTGTCCTTGCCTTTAATCCTTGTCGTGTATTAATGTTGTTACCTGCTGTTGGTGAGTCTAGTTTGTTTCATGCCACGTCAAGTCTGTTTCATGTCAAGCCTGTTTCATTTCAAGTCAAGTCTGTGTCACTTCGTCTTCTTGGATTATGTTTGGATTTTGGATTTCACGTTGTAAATAAACTGCACTTGGGTTCTTCAGTACACTCGCTTTCAGTGGACTCTTTACATGTGCAGATAATTTTATACACAAGCATGTTCAACAACGACATTCAATCGTTTGCTGTGGTAAAGAACAATGATACCTGCTTGAGGCAATATTTATAATTAAATTTTTAAAAATAAAATGAAGAACATCAGCAACAGCGTGTATTATATTTTTCTGCATGTTATTATTATATCACGCATGCTCTCTCGTGTCTGTAAAAAAAAAAAAAATTAAAAAAAAAAATCACATGCAGCAGTTCCTCTCTTTTTTCCACACAGGCTCTCCAAGAAACCCCAATGAATGCACTGAACATGTCCTTCATTTTTGGCTAAACTAATCCTTGAAGTGTGTAAATTATTAATTCCATTTCAATTAATTTTTTAGTTTAATTTTAAATTATATTTAAAAAAACAAAAAAAAGAATCAAGAATCAAGCGGTCTCCTAATTTCATAGCAAAATGCACAGCGAAAATTGCTCTATAGCACTGCCTATTGTCCAACTAGCACTAATACCTGCGCTACTGTCATTGCTTTAAACAGAAAAATTCCATATTTAGCTGCTGTATGTATCTGCCCGTGCTTTTATGAAGAGACTCCCTCATCTCTCTGAATTAACTGCTATTAGTCTTTTTTACAAATGAGCTATGCAAATATTCTTTTACAGATGTAAAGATGAGAAAAAATCCGAAGCATCCGAATAGAGCTTTTCTTGTCATTTTGACCTGAAATTGAACAATTTTGTGTTTCTATGCACTATGCACTTCTATGTTTCTAGGCTCTACATATTTAAACATAGTGGGTGAAGAGACTTAGCAAAAATACTATAATGGGTCTCCATACAGTGTCACAGTCTGCTCTTTTGTGCCCCAGTGTATTGTACTCTGTTTTCTGTGTTATACACTTTTCTATGCACTGAATGTTGCATCTGTGGTGGCCTTATATAAATTCACCGATACATTTACATTTTCCGCTATTTTCTTCCAGCTGCTCACTTGAGCATTTAAGCAAGCAATGCTGTTGCTTCATACAGTGAAAATGTGTTTAAATTGTTCACACTTTTCAAACGGATCTCCTGTTCTTCGAGGAGAAGCAAATTGCTCTGTCTCTCTTGGTGTTTCATGAGATTTGATGTTCACTGTCAGGATGCTGTTTGTGGACTACAGTTCAGCTTTCAGCATGAAGATGGCCTTTAAACTCATCTTGGAGCTCCAGGACCTGTTGGAAACCTCCTCTTTGCAACTTTACAACCACAGATAGTGAAGGAGAGAACCAAAACCTCCTCCTTTCTAAACTTCATAACATCTCCTGAGAAACATGTGCTGAGCCCTCATCTGTTCTCCTCATTCAAATATAACTTGTCAACAGTGTAAGCCAAATTGGATTTGTTCCGCCGGATCCTGTATCCTTGACTTTGTTGAACCCGCTTCAACCTCTGATACAGGCCGCATACAATCTCTTGAGTAAATGAAAATATTTAAATATCTCATTGTCTTTAATTTGGATAAAACTACAGTCTAGCATGCAGGATTTCAATGCAACTCAGCTCTTTAGTGTTCAAAGAGCTTGAAACGGTTTGACCACAGAAATTTTAATAGGACAGCTGTTGCATATTTATGATTTACACTCATGCTTTTGACTCTTAAGCAATTGGTTCATTAAAAAAATATGTCATACATATTCATAGATGGTTTGTATTTAAGTGTTTTGAAAGATTTCCGAAACAACCGCCTTGAGTCTTAGAAATTACGTGACCTGACAACATTATACTCTAGGGTTTGCAGGTTTTTTTATCATTAAAACATAAAAATATGAATATAAGAAATTATAAGAGGGGATCTGTAATAGCCTACCTGGAGACAGTTTTCCATTTGCATTCTAATATCAACGACAGTTGCTTGGCTGGTGCAGAACCTGTGTAAATACGTGATTTGAAATCTTTGCTTCACTTCATTTTGGACACTGCTAAACTGGGCACTGGTAAAACAGCTATTATATGAAATCTTACATAAAAATAAAGGTTCTATATTGGCATCTATGGTTCCATGAAGAATCTTTAACATCCATTTCACAGAAGGTTCTTTATATTTGAAAAAGGTGAAATGTTCTTCACTCTAAGAAAAAAATGGGTTCTTTTGAAGAAATAGTTTGTTTCTTCATCAGAACAGATTTGAAGAAATTGAGCATTACCTCACTTGCTCACCAGTGGATCTTCTGCAGTGAATGGGTGCCGTCAGATGAAAGTCCAAACAGCTGATAGAAACATAACAATAATCCACACAACTATCAATTAATGCCTTGCGAACAAAAAGCTGCATGTTTATAAGAAACAAATCCATGATTCAGGCATTTTAACTTTAAACTGTCACTTCTGACCAAAATAAGAGTTCATAATCCATAATAACACTTCCTCCAGTGAAAAAGTCTATCCCCTGTTGTCCAATCAAATTGAAATATTTTGTTTAGAACTGTTTTGGATAGTTTCGTAATTGCTTCTTTACCTGTGCATATTTCTCTCCTCATTCAGATGAGATGACTTTTTCACTGGCGAAAGCAATATTATGGACTCCATATTATGGGTTTAAAGTTAAAAATGCCTTAATGATGGATTTGTTTCTTAAAAACGTGCAAACATTCTTAATTGATGGACTGGAGTGGTGTAGATTACTTGTGGATTATTGTGATGTTTTTATCACCTTTTTGGACTCTCATTCTGACGGCACCCATTCACTGCAGAGGATCCATTAGTGAGCCAGTGATGTAATGCTAAATTTCTCAGATGAACAAACAAAGTAATTTACATCTTGGACGGCCTGAGGGTGAAAAAAATAGCCAGCAAATTTTCAGTTTTGGGTGAACTATTCCTTTAACAACTGTTCACTGAACGATTCCAAAAATGGTTGTTCTCATGGATGTGAAAACTAGCTATAGATAATTCATAAGTTGTCAAACAAGTTAGAGTGTAACCCACCTGCCTCTTATTGCAGACGTACTGTTATTGCAGTGCTGGAATATCTCGGTTAGGGGACATCCCATGACATGCTGCGTCTGCTCTTTGGCAAGCACACAGCTTTGTACACATAAGTGCTAAATTGTTTCCAGCACCATGTTTGAATTGTTCATTTCAAACAGCTTGCCTATAATTGCATCAACATCAGTGAAGACAGCCGACATCTGTTGGAAAGGAAGCACAGAACAAACACGGCTTTATATTGAATTTGTAAACATGACAGTAAAGGAAAGAGAAGAAAAACAGAGGTAGATGTGAACTGGAATTTGCTGATAAGGTGGATTTATAGGCTGTAGATGGGGACCAACATGAGTTATCCATCATGGCATATGGAGTTTGGGGTTTGGAAAAAAGCTTGGTGATTAATTGTCGATGTGTGCTGAATGCTGGCTGGATTCCATTTAGTTATGTTACTATGCCAAGCACAAAGACATTTGCATTTGACTATCTTGCAGATACCTGGCTCATTTTGGCTGTCCTTTGGTGTTACAGTCAGGTGCTAGTCGAGCACCACTTCAAAAACAGTTTGCTGCAACTACTATAAAATCCATTAAATATTATGCATGGTTCTGACTGTTTCTTTAGATGGTTACTTGTCTTATGATGGGTAGCTCACATAATAGCACTGGTTGATTGACTGAATAACCCAATTTTAACCTTGTATTTTAACAAGTGTGTGACATGATGAAATACAGTCCCTCCCAAAATTGAAGACATACATTAACTAACTGTTCTCTGTCTAAATATTCAGTACCCAAAATAAAAAGGTTTTTAACTCCAGTTCTAGTAGATCAATATCTGATTTTCTTGTCTGAATCCTATATAAAGGCTTGTTTACATTACATATTATGTCAGTGGTTCTTAACCAGGGGACCGGGGCCCACTAGTGGGCCTCAAGATGACTTAAAAGGTTAAAAACACAACAAAACAAGCCAGAAGAACCAGGATTCCCAGAGTCTTGGAAATCCAGAAATATGAGGAAGCCTACATTTAAAACTGTGATTTCTAGACCTGGAAATGGAAATTAATAAAATCTTAAGACTACATGGGAATTTTTATAATGAAGAAAATAATCTACTTTTACTAAGCTCTAAAATATTTTATATTAAATACAGTTTTTATTTAAATACTTAATTAAACATTTATTTTTTTTAAATATTGGGTAGAAATTAAATATTGGGTAAAAATCCTTATGCTTAATCCATATCCAGATAATCACAAACAACTGGGGGCCTTGGAGTTAATCACTTACTTTACCTTAAAGGGAAAACTCACCAAAAAATGAAAATTCTGTCATCATTTAATCACTCTCAAAACCGGTAGAAGTTTCTTTCTTCTGCTGAACACAAAAGAAAATTCTTTGAAGAATGCTGGTAACCAAACAGTTGAGAGTAGCCATTGACTTTCATAACATGGAAAATAAAATATTATGGAAGTCAATGGCTACCAGCAACTGTTTGGTTACACACAGTCTTAAAAATATCTTCTTTTGATTTCAACAGAAGAAAGAAACTCTCGTATTGTGCGCAAATTACTGGCGCACATTATTCCAAAGAAATCAATGTTTGTCTTTGGAATCCGGCATTAAAATGTAATAAACTGTGCTGCCTCTTTGTTTTTCAGATCAGAAACGTCCCTGATTTCCATAAGCAAACATCACAGAATTCAAATCTAGGGCTGTATGCGCCATCCATTCTGTCATGAGACACACACTTCTCACGCTCAATTCCCAATGGACAAATTCAAATCCCACCCAACCCAAAATTCTGGTTTCACTCAGAAGTACATCAAATTACGGAAGTAAATGGGTTGCGTGTTTCAAGTTGACTTTTAAAATGTCAACCCCAGTACGCCAACTCTCATTTAAATCCAGAATGTTCACTCTCATTTATATGGGTCACCTTGGCCCATAATTCCCTCTGATTCTCATCTGTCCTCACCGCAGCAGAGGCTTCCACAGCCTGAAACACAATGCAGAGGGAAGAGAGAGAGAGTGAATGATAGAAAGGAAGAGGACGAGAGAAAAAAATGCAGATTCTGGGCACATGATCATCTATCTAACGTCGGTAAAGTGGCATCACATTAGCGTCTTCCTGAGTCCCGTCTTATCTTTGGAGTACCGCAGTAGATGCATGTAGATATCACCACTTGCGGTTCGGAGCAAGGATGTGTTTTATCATTCCAGGAGAAAATGTCGCATTCAGATTCCCTGAATTGCCTCTCTTTTTATCAATAGGAGATACTACAGATAGTGGTGTCAGAATGCAGGTGGTTGATTTTGAGACGGCTGTGCACAGTGGTGCTTTTTCAGGTCAGAGAGAAGAAAGCTGCAGTGTGCAAGCTTATTCAAATTCATAAACAGCAGGATGGAGCACGAGAGAGTTTGTTGTCAAGTTCGGCATCTTTGTATTGTCAAAACAACATTTTAATGTCAGATATTAAAAAATGAATGTGATAAGGATGCAGCATTCACAAAAACCTAATAATAATAATAACCAACTTTAAGAAACTGCATGAGTTTAACCAAAGGTGGAGTATTTTTACTTTGTTACTGTACTTAAGTACATTTTTCAAGTAGCTGCACATTATCTGGGCATTTTTATTTTGAGGAGCTTTTATTTTTACTTCACTACATTCCAAAGGATAATATCAGACTTTTTACTCCACTACATTTCTTAAAAACATGTTGTTCATTTTGAACTGGAGAAACTGAATGAGCTGATTCTTTTCAATGGATCTGTTAAATCAGTTTGCGAATGGCACTGAACGATTCAACTGTGAATCGGACTGATCGGATTGTAGCTGTTCTCAAATCAACATCTCACTGATTCACATGATCTGGACAGAGCGAGTCTCCAGTTAACAATACAGTGAATTCACAAGTCTGATGGTTCACCAAAAAATTACAATTCTGTTATTAATTACCCTTATGTCACTCCAAACCCGAAAGACCTTCTTTCATCACACAAATAAATATATGCATCGTGTCATGAACGCGTGGCAGTACGGAAGTGTATTGCATTCACTTGAGGAAAAAATATCTGCTCTGTTTTTCTGAATTAACGACTTAATTATCTCAGAATTACGAGATAATTTTTCATGAAAAAAAGTTTTTGCTCTGTTTTTCTGAATTAACGACTTAATTATCTCAGAATTACAAGATAATTTTTCATGAAAAAAAAGTTTTTCCTCTGTTTTTCTGAATTAACGACTTAATTATCTCAGAATCACGAGATAATTTTTCATGAAAAAAAAGTTTTTGCTCTGTTTTTCTGAATTAACGACTTAATTATCTCAGAAGTCGTTAATTCAGAAAAACAGAGCGAAAACTTTTTTTCATGAAAAATTATCTCGTAATTCTGAGATAATTAAGTCGTTAATTCAGAAAAACAGAGCAGATATTTTTTCCTCAAGTGAATGCAATACGCTTCCGTATGGCAGAGACTGACACAGAAGAGAAGAAATTGTTGAATAAAGTTGTTATTTTTGTTTTCTTTGCGCACAAAAAGTATTCTCGTAGCTTCGTAAAATTACGGTTCAACCACAGTTGTCACATAGACTATTTTAACAATGTCTTTACTACCTTTCTGGGCCTTGAAAGTGTCAGTTGCATTGCTGTCTATGGAGGGTCAGCTGTCTGCAAAACTGAAGCGTGAAGAATAAACACTGCATGGACATTTATGTGATTATCTAAATGAAACTGGATGAAAATACCCGTGTGATGCAGTAATGACATTCCCTGCCTGTCTGTTTCTGGCAAAAAAAGACAAAGCCGGAATAAAACTGCCCTCATTTTATCTGGACACCAGAGAAAGTTAGTATGTAGTTAGTGTGTACTTGTGGCTTTAATGTGGAAATTAGTTTCTGAAATACCTAAAGTTGAAATACAGAGCTATTAAATTGCTTTTGCTACTTTATTTACTTTAATGTTGATTGTTTACATGTCTTCATCTTTTCTTCAAATGAAGATGATTTTCTGCCTCTGAAAATGTAAATGTAAAGCCCCTTTCATTCGGAACATCATAAACTTGTTAATTAAATGACAAGATTTAAATAAGACTGCACTAATAACAGGATTAGTGATTTGAGCATTTTCCAATAATAAGGCTGCTAAATTAATTCTGCTTTTTATGGCATCCCTAGTGATGTGAATTATTTATCACTTAACATTCATAGGATTTTTGGGTTTATGAAATATGTGGTTCAAATAATTGACATGTATTAGGAAACTATTTACTCTGTTTCCATGGCAACACCTGACAGATTTGTCACGGTTCCTCATATCAAATGTCACACTTATACTAGTTTTTTGCCAGACTGAGCATGAAAATATGTTTTATGTCTGTTTATCTTTGCATGTTATTGCTGTTTCTGAATATGTCCTACAAACTCAGCAGTGCTTCTGCAAAAATGTTTGTGTGTTTCTGCAGGGTTACTTAATTAAAAACAAACAATCAATCAATCAATCAAACAAACAAACAAACAAACAAACAAACAAACAAACAAACAAACAAATAAATAAAAACAAATGAATGAATTTAAAAAAAAAAACTGGAAGGATGGCCAGTCTATTGCAGTAATGTTGCATTACCAATATTATATATATGTAAAAAATGTTGTGAAGTTGTAAATAAAACAAAGATTATTGGAGTACATTTTACAAGAAAATATTATTTCTGACTTTATACTTCAAAATTTCATGTTACTTTCATGAAATTACGTTACCATTTTTGTTATAATTAAGTGAAAGTAGAAATAGTTTCTACAGCATTTTTAGCACACACACACACACTGAGCCATGCAATATTTTTTGTGAGAAATGTAACAAAATTTAATCCGTTTTCACCAAAAATCTTAATATCCATCTCAGCCCTCTTTTGCACATTTATGAGAAAAGTAGCAATGTTCGTTTCATGAACAAAACACTCTTTTGAGTTGAAACGGTTCACAAAACTGCTTTGAATGATTCATTTACAAACTGGTCTAATCCATTTATTAAGACTGATCAATGATTGGTTGAGGGATATGAGGGACGTCAAAATTTTCAATAATAAAAAAAAAAAAAAAAAGTTATCTTATGGTTGCAGAAGACTGGGAATATACAGTCCATGCATTTAATGGACTTTTTATGATAATTTTATGGCCTTTTTTGAAAACTGACAACTTCAGTGCCCATTCATTGAGATGTGGATCCGATTAAGTTAATTATGCAAGTTAGATTCAAGGAATTTAACCAATGAAGTACATGTTAATGAAAACAAAAAGAAGCAAAGAAATCTCAATGTCACATGTCATTAAATTCCCCCTTTTCATTTAATATTCACGTTTTTTATAAAGAATATGACTGAAACTGGCCTGTCAGACATCAGCTGGGAGATTTTTTTTCTCAGCTGCTTAAATTAGCAAATCCTGAGCACTCTCTCGTGCATTTATGGGCTGTATATGTTCGTGTGTGCGTGTGGTTTTAGAGCCTTGGAGGCAAAAAGGTAAAGGGAATATTTCCACTTGATGCAGGTTAGACTGTTAACTGCTACGTGCAAAAAGAAAGTAAGCAGAAGTGCTGATGAGCATGGTAATTATTGTGAAGAGAGAAAAACTGTTCCCTTCAACACAGTAAGGGAGAGGGATCCATTCTCATACTTTCTTTTCTATTAAATCCAGCTCTTAATTTAGAAGAGTGGTTTTGGTTGGGATAGCGTGCACTGATGAATTATGCAAAATAAAACCAGGAATATGCATTGAGCAAGTATATAGGCTCCATTTTGATTGTATACTGACTTTAAAACTGGATGTTTATCATTATCTGTGTGTCGTGACGCTTACGTGATGTCATATGCCTGAAATGTCTGAGATTTTGACTCTTTGAGTTAAACTGAATGTGATTTATAAATCTTTATAAATGGATGTTTCAGTTTAAAACATTAAGTTTTCATCAATGAGTTATCTGTTTGTTTGTTGTCACACTGCAAGAAAAAAAATCCATTGAAAAATTGAAAAAGTGGTAATTTTCTGCAAAAATATTATTTTATTATTATTATTATTATTATTATTACTTTAACCCTAAAACACAACCTAATGCATAATTAAAAATACAGACAAAACACCTATGAAAAAACAATATGGAAAATTCTTTCATATTAACACAGTAAACTGGGCCCTATGTTTATCGACTTTTCTTAGTGCAGCAGAAGTACACAGAATTTGATACTTTTGTAATGTATTTTTTACATGTAATATGTATGTAACACACTTTTTTATTTGATCTGGGCTTGATTGCATCTTTGCTATTTACTATACTGTAAATTATAAATCGTACTTTGTAATTACCTGTGTATGGATGAAATAAGGTGTTCAGTCATGGTATGGCTCTGAGTGATGCTCATTTATCATGCTGTTCAAGATATGTGTGTTATGCTATCAAACTTTGTTTCAGTTCTCAACATTTTTTTTCTATTCTAATTAAAATATATATTATTTATGTGACGAATGGCCACACTCCCTGTCATTTCACTGCTACACATTTTCTTGTATCGCTGTACCATGTGTCATTTACCATTTGTGCCGTGTGCCTGTTTCTGCAGGAGAGCGCCTGAGGCTTTAACACACTTCTTCAATAAATCACTGAGCACCACACATCGAGATCCTCTATCATACACACACCGCAGACATACACACTCCCATACAGTTACTCTGCATCAACCCTTCATTTGCTTTAACTGAAATCAATATTAAGCTAATTTAATCCCATGACTTTCTTGAGTAGCTTGTGTCTGTTGTTTGTGAGCGACCGTGTTTGTGCATCATTGAGGTCAATTGACACGGCTGTATCTCAGAGGAGGTCAATAGAAAGGCCCAGCTCCGAAATCACTCATCTGCCTGAGTGTAATAGCTTTAAATATTAATGCCTCGTGCTGTGGTAATGGAGATGATTACGGCCGTTTTTGCCTGGTTAAGGAGACAGTCCTGGTAACATCATGTATTTATGTGTGTGTGTGTGTGTGTGTGTGTGGCAAAGAGGTTAATAATCTCTGGAGAACGCTTAGCATTAGCATTTCTATTAATCTCAATGGAAGTTGCTTGGTTGGAAGTAGTAAACCTGCCATATTTGCTCATGTAACCATAGACCTTTGAGTCTTTGTTGAAAAACCACCTCATGTGAGCATAAAAACTTTTGGGAGTTTTTGCAAACTTGATGTGTTTCCATAAGGCCTATTTTCAATTCGCACAATTTGAAGGGTAATGGAAATGCGGCTACTGATTGGCTGATGTGCACAGTCGTGAAAACTTCAGAACTTTTCCCTCAAATTTTTTTTTTTACTACTAGCAAATTAAACTATAAAAACAAAAAGAAAGAAAATCAAAGTCAATAGTTTTAATACCAGGGAATGCAAGAGCCAGGGTTATCATCCTTAAATAAATTCAAACTAAAACTAAAAAAAAAAAATAATAATAATAATAAAATAAAATAAATATTAACTGAAATAAATGAAAAAAAAAATTTAATTGTAGACTTATTTAATTTCAGCTAGAGTTACAAGGCATAATTTCTCATTTTCTTTTATTTTAGTTTAAGTAGTAAAATAACTAAAACTAAACATGGAATAAAATTAATAAGAACTATATAAACATTATGCAGGCACAAAAAAGAGACAAAAAGACATAGTAAAATAACAAACTTTAAACTAAAATTAAAATGAAATCTGAAAAATATAAAAAATTAGAACTAATTCAAAATATTAATAACTATAATAGAATATCAATTATTTAGTCTTTAAATGTATATTTTGTCCAAAAACATCTGCCAAATGTTTTAAAAAATAATTAATTTATTTATTAAAGTTTTTACCAGGATGTTTAAGATTTCAAATGAATTCTAAGTTTATTTATAAACTTGCTCACTGTCCATGACCTTGAATGGATTTTTCAGTAAACTAGTTTTACAGTGCATTATGGGATTGCCTTCTCCATGAAAGATACATGAAATATTGCCTTGGAATTTGGCTTTAAGTTGTAGGAACTAACGATGGAAACCAACAGCATGGGCAAAGGTTTTATGGAGGTCTTTATCCTGTGCTTCTTTGCATTTCATTTATTACAGTTTAGATTCTAGCTCTGTCAATCAAACAATCAAAAGATTCTAAAATTTACACAGAAATAATTATTAGCTTAGTTCTGTTTTTAATTTGGAGTCTCACACGGGCCGGGTCACAGATCTCATGAACGCAAGCTCGCCAATCTAATCATAGCCAGAGGGTGCAGGGTTAATAGTTTATTTTTTCTTAGTCACATTCATAGAGCTTGAAGCCGGGAGCGCCTATGGTGTTTAAAATGCTGCGTACAGAGGCAGCACACTACTCTATGGAACAGAGCCAGTGAAATCATGCCATCTTATTTCAAGAGAGGCACAGCTCCTTCTAGAAGCAAAGGTCTGGTGCATTGTGGGTGACAGCTGATGGTAATGTACTGCAGGGTGCGTTTAAGTGTGTATTGTGTATACTGTGGATTCATTGGTGCTGACGCATCATTAGCTGGATTTACCCGTAGGCCGCTCTTATGAAAGGTCAATGAAAGGTCAGCTTGAACTTCATCTTACCTTTTCCCTCATTCTTATTCTCTTCTCGCTCTCATTTCCCAGTTTCTCTCTGTTCTACCTTCACCACATCTTTCTTCTCTTTCGTCATCTTACCATGCTTCATCTTCTCATTTGCACTGCAAATTGAAAAAAAGGTAGCTTAAGAAAATATTTTTTTAATACCTCAAAATCCCATCACAGTTCCCATGACTCTCCAGAGACTTTATGTTTAATTTGTCTCACAAACCACAGAGGAGGTGAAAGATAGACTTTCTTTGTTTTTTTCCCCTTCATAACTTTAATAAATAGCAGGTGCTTTGTACATTCGCCGGAGGTTTGTTCGTTAGCATTCTGGTCTTACTTCGTGTTTCTGTTTTCCCCAGTGCAAGACAGAGTTGAGATTAGTTTGTTGTTTTTGTTGTTCTGACATTTTCTATTCATTTGATCAATAATTCAATATAATGTTCGGAGCATATATTGCTCTCTGGTGGAGCAAGGTTCATCAGGATTTTTTAAAGGTTAACTATGATCAGTTTTACAAAGACACAATAAAAAATGCTTGCTCATGGTAGGAGAAATGTTACCTTCATGTTTTCCTGGGAGGTTTTTTACTTACAGTCATTATTATGATGTCATGTGCCTTTAAGTGGTTTTGGCTGGAATAAAATGGAAATATTTTGATCTCTTTTTCCACAAACTGACAACTACAAGAACAAGATGAGGAGCAAAAGATGCGCAACTGACACTTTATCTGTGCAATTTATTATGAGAATGTTGCAAATGAGAATGATGGGAAATGTAGTTTTGTGTCACAACCTATTGTCTCAGATCAACAACAGTGCATAAACTTTGTGAGAATTAAAATTGTACAAACCTGACATTCACAAACATGACGTAATAGCCTCTGCACCCCACTCTACTGCGAAAAGTGGTCTTTGGTTTTTTAACCTTCATATAAGAAGTGTCTTGGATCACTTATTTACCTATATTCCATTAACAAAGAAACTTAAAGGCAGCATTAGTCTTTCAAAAACAAGAAAATGGAGAAAAATGTGCTTAAAGTAGTACAAAATAATCTGGTACTCATCCAAACAACAGCATAACAGATCCAGAAATGACAGAATATGAAGTATTACAATTGTATGAATTTAAATGCAATGCATCATAATCTGACTTCAGGAGCTTTTATGGTTTTCAAATGGATGGTCTACTAATGAACCTAGAAATGCAGCCATGTGACACAAATAGTGTGCACATAATGGATTATGAATCATATAGAATGTTATACATTGGAGAAATACACTTTTTTTAACAAGAGCAGAACAAACTCATGAATTGTAAATAGATGCGTTTCCACGCAAATTGTTGTAAAGTGTTGAATGTGGCAATTTACTGTATGCAAGAATGGCTTTATGAATGATTTGCACAGAAACTCATTCTGCTTGTGTTTTTCATTATAAATAGTCTCTTTAAATTCATGAAGTTATGGCATAACAAGCAAGGAATCTTCCTTTGTAAAACAGCAGCGTGACACACATATGTTCACAGCCATTCTGTCAGTATCCAGTCAGACACTTCACAACTGGACCAGAGATAGAGACAGTCTGACACACAGTTCTCCCACATACAACTGAGTAACTATCATAACAACAAGTGATGCTGTTCGTGTACTAATAGGAAACTTAGCAGTAAAGATGACAGTGAGCAGGTTGTGTACTTCTGCCAGCCAAGTCAATGCCGTTAAGATAAATGGGAATGCTGACAGATAGCTTTCTCTGTGTATTATAGACCTTCTTGGATCAGACTGTCAAGTGTTAGGACATTTTTACACTAAAATGGAAGCAAACTGCTAAATAACCTTTTCAAAACAATAACTGGATAAACATTAAATTAATGGAAATTCTGTCATCATTTACTCAACCTCACGTTCTTCCAAACCTGTATGAGTTTCTTTCTTCTGTTGAGCACAAAAGAAGATATTTTGAGGAATGTTGGTAACCAAACATTTGACTTTGAATAGTATGGAATGCATTATATATAAATTGTAAATATCATGCAATTAAGTGTCTGAAACCTTATATTCAGGTCACACTTAATTATAAGTATATTATTTCCATAATAAGTACTTTTTTCACAAGGAGTGGTTTGAAGAAGAAGAAGAAAACTTTGTTTCCAAAGTATATTCACTGAGACAAACTCCCTAATGGAAGGTAAACATTCCTCCAAACGGAACATTAAAATGTTCTCCTCAAATACCTCCAGAAAACGAAAGCGACAGCACTTGTCTTGGTGTGACAATACAATATGAATGATGCTGGCAGTCATTTGTTGAGAAAACAAAAGACATTAGGGTTGAGACTGGAAAGGAAAAATAAGTTTGCTATGAAGTGAAGTCACATTTATGCATATTGTGTTTTATACAGATCCATGACAAAGAGGAAGATAACAGTGTTAATGTTGTAAAATTAGTCAATTATTAAACAAATTCAATTTCAGCTAAAACCAGCTATACAAAAGACAATTTATTCAGCTCAATTTTGTTCAGTGTTGATTCAATTCAGTTCAATAACAGTGTCAATATTGCACAATGAATGTCATTATCCAGCTCAATTCAGTTCGAATTTTGCTCTCATTCAGTAATGTCAGAGCTGTTAAATTGATAATATTACTAAATATCCAGATTAGATCCAGACAGTTCTAGGTAGTAAAGGAAAATCATCCAAAAAGTGTCAAACATGCATTTGAACTATTTCAACATCCCAGGATTCATCTCATGAAGTTGGTTTAATGACCAGGTAAGCAGTGCTGGAATCTGCACAAAAAAAGCTCAAATATGACAGATTTGATTTGAAAAATTGGGGTATTTTGTGAGTCGAGGAATGATATTAAATGTGATTTTTTTTAAATGTCAAACAATTCTGTCATCATTCTTACTGAACCATCTGTTTCTCCGAGAGACTGGCAGATACGGAAAAAACAAGCTCACCGGTCACACTTTATATTAGGTGGCCTTAACTACTATGTACTTGCATCAAAAAGTAAGTGCAATGTACTTATTGTGGTCATATTGTATTGCGAAACACTTCTGCTGCTATTGAGGTGGGATATGGGTAAGGTTAGGAACAGGTTTGGTGGTATGGGTAGGTTTAAGTGTGGGTTAAGGTGTAAGGGATGGGTCAACAGTGTAATTATAAATGTAATTACATAAATTAATTACAGATGTAATTACATATAGGTATTTTTAAAAATATAAGTACAATGTAAAAACATGTATGTACACAATAAGTGCATTGTATCAAATGATTAATTTAAATGTAAGTGCATAGTAGTTAAGGCCACCTAATATAAAGTGGGACCAGCTCACCTTTACTGTATGTTCAGTATGTGTCTCTTATAATCCTTCAGTTTTTGTGTTGTTCTATCCTCTAAGAAAGTCAGCAAGATAGTAACGAAATAAATCGATTTTGCCTTTTTCGACTGGCTCAGATTGTGAGCAAACTCTTAAAAGCTTGGCATTTGCCACGTCGTCACAGATCAGTTAGGAGATGCCAAGCTTTGCCCTCTTTGCCATCTCATACAGTGAACTCACGATGACCTATTCGCCTGGGCGTTCATTTTTCTCCAAAGGGACCTGACATTTCTCTGACATTTGATCAGCCTTTCCTGTGTCACTAGCGAACCAGCGCTCGTCCAATCACAGCAGCTCTAATAGTGACTGATCCAGCTGAATGACTGTGCATTCATATCTCTGTGTGGTGCAGACCGTCATCCAAACAGTACAAAAATGGAAACAAACTTTCTCACTATTTCTGACTCTCAGCTCACTGAACATTCTGTAAAAATAATGGTGTCTTGTGCATTACACTGAATATCTTACACAAAATCTGTCCACTATATTTACATGCTTCACTTGCCACATCATTATAAACCCTGATTGCATTAAATATACTATATATATATATACATATATAAAATACTGTATTTGTATATTCTATAGATGCTGTTCTGTTGTTGTTTACAAGTCAGGGATTATCTGTCTGTAATGGCACATAATACATTTCTTAAAATACTGTCCATAAGAAAATGAGTCCTTAATAGTTTTACTATTAAGTAAAACTATTACCATTTTATAAACACGCAAGCATTTAAAGAGTGAGAGAGTAATAGTCTGTATATACACACACACACACACACACACACATTTATTCATCAACTGGGGGAAAAAAAATGTTCTGAAAGTGATTCCAAAGATTCATCATTAAGTGTCGTTATTCTCATTCCAATTAGAATGATTACAGTGTACATAGTTAGGCTAGTTATTTATCTTCTTTGGTGTGAACGACTATTAAGGCTCACTGAATTATTAAGTGATGTTAGTCTTGGTGGTATTCTTACCTGTCAAACACAAACAAGCTTGGCTGTTTTGAAGCACGTTGAAAATATTAGCTCCCTGCAGTGACGAAAAGCTTACAAATGCTTGGTCCCGTCGCATTTCCTCTCTCTTTCCTCCTTTTTTCGAGACGTTTCACTGTTCAGTTGTTGAACATTTCGGCCCATGCAAACTCAGGGAAATAGCTCAAGTTCATCTATCACGCGCGTGCTCAGCTTCCGGTTTTCCATATTTGGATTGCTCGCGGTGAATGAGCCAAATAATTAATTTCGCGGGCTCGTGAGTGCCTAAAATTAATCATAATTGGCTAAACAAAGAATGTAAATCTCAACGTTACTGTTATTTCACTGTTTAATTAAGGCTGTCACAGAGATCAGTGTGATAACTTTCAGGAAGTTATCGCTCAGTTTTCACTCAGAAATTGCTAGTATAAATTTCACAAATAACTACAAAGAAACATCAAGTAACATAACATTTAGAAAGACTGAAATAGTATTGTAAAACATACTCCAATGATCTAAACAATAAAACTCAAGGCTTAAGCTTTATGCTTTTATTAATAAACTATTTCAAAGTTTGGGTGAGCTGGTGATCTTCACATGTACTCACCATATTTGACCAGGGGTGTGTTTTCCGAATACAGATTAACAACCTTGGTACAAAGAATCGTTTCACGAAATCGTAGTAACTTGTATGTTTATCATTCGAACCATGTTGGAATGTTGTTGACATTACGCACAAGTGGAGTAATAACTTTTGCTAATTAATCGATTGGAGATCACAATGTCAGATATTTTTTCTTCGGCATGGTATTGTACATGACAATGTTAATGTGTTCTTGGCGGAATAGATCTGCTACGCTTCTGCTGCTGCAAGTACTGAGACTTGCAACTTGCTGTGAGCATGTCAGAAATACTGCTGCTGCACATATAACATATGAAATAACCCCCATATAGTATACATGAATTACTCCGTAGCAGATTGATACAGGTGGAGCTGGGGAAAGTGGAGGGTTTCTGAAGTGCACCACAACTGCTACAGCAAGCACTAGCCAAGTATTTGAATGTTGAGCATCGAGCTCATTGGCTGCTGATATGAAAAGTGTTTCATCTAGAGTTTCATGCCAGAACTCAGGATTTCTTTTTCACAAAGCTGTTTATTTTATTGTATTTTTTCAACCATTTTAACATGTATTATGTAATACACTAATATACAGACAAAATTCCAGAAGGCACCAATGGCACCGTGCTGCCAGTGCAAAAAGTGATCACCCAAAATTATTGAAAGAATGTATTAGAGAGTTTGCATAGTGAAAAAAACCAAGTTCCAAAAATATCTTGTGATTTATGGGACAAATCCATTAAAAACTCAACAGCATGAGGGATATTTGCAACCTGAGCTTGTCAAATGTATACTCATACAAATAACCCTCTTCTTCAGACAGCAGAACCATATGGCGATGAAACGGGCTTATGATATGATAAATGAGTCAGAGAATTTACACATGCACCCACTCCACAGCAAACAGCAGCATGATAGTGTCCTGCCAAGACCCTCTCTGTATGCAGCCGCCTTTTAGTAAAGATCATCACTGACATCCAATCTGCTAAATGGACCCTGCTCCTGCAGATGCAACTCAATAAAATGCCTGCTGACCTCCGACTGATGCTGTGAAGCCAACAGAGGCTGAGAAAGCAGAAAGATCATATAGAGATGGAGAGAGATCTTTATCTGTGTAGACAATCCATTACCTGTTTTATGGTGTAAAACACCTAGAAAACATTGTACAGATGCTTCATGTAACAGTGATGAATTTAGGAAATTAATCATCTTTGTTCCTTAAAGGAATAGATCACCTAAAAATGAAAAGTTTCTGAAAATGTACTCACCCTCAGGGCATTCAAGAAGCAGAAGAGTTTGTTTGTTCATCAGAACAGATTTGGAGAAATTGAGTATTACGTCACTTGCTCACCAATGGATTCTCTGCAATGAATGGGTGCCGTCAGAATGAGAGTCATAAAACATCACAATAATCCACAAATAATCCACACCACTCCAGTGCATCAATTTACATCTTTTGAAGTTAAAAGCTGTGTGTCTGTAAGAAAAAAAATCCATCATTAAAAAAATAATAATAATAACTTTAACCCTTTAACTGTCACCCCCATTTTTGAACATAGACGTGAAAATGCACTATCCAAACTTAAACTGTTATAATTCATGAATGAAAACATTTTGTAATATGATTTTGATGTATCATTTCCATGGTAATGCAATGTCTGATTTTAAAATGGCTTTCACAGGATGAATTTTGATGTTTTAAGTTTTCAATTGATATATAATTTATGATGATTTCTAAGGTGTGATAAAGAAAAATGCAACGAAGAAAGACTTTTTGTGACAAAGGTCAGAACTATACTGTTATGATGTTGATTTTTGAGGTGTTGATTTTTGACGCTTGTCATAGATTCATCTATTACTGTTCCTACATAATTTGTAACAGTGGTAAAATATCTATTTGGGAGTCTTAGACGTTTCCAACGATATATAGTTTGTTATGATTAGATTAGGATTTATTTGTAATATAGTGAAGTAAACTTAGGTGTCCTACTGGGTGGATGAGTGACAGTTAAAAGATTAAACTGTTACTTCTGATCAAAATACCAGTCTATAATCCATAATAAGACCTAATTTAGTGAAAAGGTCCATCCTCTGTTGTCCTCTCACATCAAAATCCATCAACATATTTAAGTATATTTTGCTTGTAAACGGTGCTTGGTCTGTACATATTTCTCTCCTGATTAAGACAAAACCGCTTTTTCACTGCATGGAGGAAGCACTATTATGGATAGAGGCCTTGTATTTTAGCCAGACACGGTTTTAAATTAAAAGTTTCTTAATGATGGATTTGTTTCTTGTAAATACAAAGCTTTTCACTTCAAAATATACTGGAGTGGTGTGGATTATTGTGATGTTTTTATCAGCTGTTTGGACTCTCATTCTGACAGCACCCATTCACTGCAGAGGATCCATCTTCTTGGATGGCCTAAGAGTGAGTAAATAGTGAGTAAATTTTCAGCAATCTGCATTTTTGAGTGAACTATTTCTTTAATCTTCCTATAGTATGTAACACAAAATGGCCAATGTATGTGGATCTTCCCTTGTAATTAACAGATTTGGTTATTTCCGCTGCCCCCTTTGCTGATAGGCACATAATCCAACCAACCACCTATTCATTCCAGTGGTTTTGAAATGAAATGTTTAATCACATGTCACATATTGAGTATCCACACTGACCATGTTGTGTATATTAGCATTTTGGCACTGTATTATGAGAGATGACGTTTGCCAGAATCAAATATTTGATATAATCTTTCTTTGTGTTTTTACTAAAGAGAAAAAGAACTCTGAAAATAATGGAGTGCTGAAAAATTAGTGGAGCAAATCAGAGATGCAAAATTAAGTGTTTAAATATTTACCTTGAATAAATGCCCAGTCTGTAGAGTTAATGGAGGTGCAGTCTGAATACAGTGTTTTTATAATCACACTAGAATCCCCACTGCAGCATCAAAGGGGATCATTTTTAGAAGAAAAACAGCTAATTGTTCTTGTGCCTTCAACCTGAGATTAATTATATTTTTTCTGTTATTAAGAAAGTTATTTATCAATATGAAAAGTCAATGTCAAAAAGTAAACTAAAACTAAGCATAATAAATAACAAAATATTAATGCAATGGTGTGTGATTTGGTGTCATAGTCTAGTTATTTTTCATCTGCCGACGCTGCTGAGGTGTCTGTTTGAAGGACTTATTTTGCATTCTCATTTTTCATTTGTCACAAACGCTCTCACACTCTCAGGTCAGGACAGAAACAAGAAGTTTGAAAGAAAAAGAAAGAAGGACTTGAAAATGAAATAGAAATGAAATACTAGGGCACTGCATACTGTACAGTATACACTGTATACTGCCTACTATTTTTAGACGACAGCATTGTCAAAAGGATCCCTGTTCACACGGATCTGCAAAAATGACTTAAAACGCTACATTATGCGTGCCAGGCCAGTAGTGGGCGATGTCACATTGTAAAGAAACACTACGCGACCACATAATACCCACACACATCAGTGTTGGGTGTAATGCATTACAAGTAATGCTAGTTACATAATTCCAAGTAACTAGTAAAGTAACACATTACTTTTAAATTTACAAAGAAATATCGAGTTATTTTTTTTTTTTTTTTTT
>JAFVLL020022362.1:0-10103 GCA_021397915.2 Tor tambroides
TGTGTGTGTGTGTGTTTGAGTGTGTGTGTCTAAAGACAGGTGTGTGTGTGTGTGTGTGTCTAAAGACAGGTGTGTGTGTGTGTGTGTCTAAAGACAGGTGTGTGTATGTGTGTGTCTAAAGACGTGTGTGTGTGTATGTGTCTGTGTGTGTCTAAAGACAGGTGTGTGTATGTGTGTGTCTAAAGACGTGTGTGTGTGTGTGTATGTGTCTGTGTGTGTGTCTAAAGACAGGTGTGTGTGTGTGTGTGTCTAAAGACGTGTGTGTGTGTATGTGTCTGTGTGTGTGTCTAAAGACGTGTGTGTGTGTGTGTCTAAAGACAGGTGTGTGTGTGTGTGTGTGTTTGAGTGTGTGTGTCTAAAGACAGGTGTGTGTATGTGTGTGTGGACGTGTGTGAGTGTGTGGACAGACAGGTGGCCATTACTTTCTCTCTCAGCTGCTAGTTTTGTGACGTGTATGTGTGTGTGTGTGTGTTGAATTACAGATGCTGTTATTCTGTCAGTTGTTCTGTTTATCTGTGTGTGGGATGCAACTAATTTTACTCATGTAATGTGCTGTATTTATAAGTAAAGTTTTTCAGTAGATAAAATGTAGGGCAGCACTTGATTTTAGGGATTGGTTGAATTGAAGTCGGAAGGTGAAAGGTTGAAAAATAAGAGTGATTGACGTCAGATGAAGCGTATATGTAGCTCAAGCAGTAGAGTCATGGGTTCGATTCCCAGTGTAACTTAAATGCAATGCAAGTCGCTTTGGATAAATGCATCTGCCAAATGCATACATGAAAAATGTTTTTACCTTTTGAATCCTTTACCTAATTTGGTGTTCCTCTTGGTCCAAAAAGATTTTATTTTTTAAAAATTGCTTAGAAATCTCTTGTTATACTATATTATTACCAAATCTTGCGTTCAATCTTTTTATCAACTTGTTTTCTTTCAATCAGCACAGTTTTTGTTTCATTTTGGATCTGACTGATCATTGATCTGATCTTATGCACCTCAATTTATGAACCAAAATTATCCACAAATAATGCTTTTTCAATCTCAAACTGCATGAGCTCAGATCAGTGAGGCCTACGATTAATCAGATCCAAAAAGAAACACAAAACCTGTGCTGACTGAAAGAAAACAAGTTGATAAAAAGATTCAATCCAACATTTGGTGATAATATATGCTATAATATCACCAAATGTTGGATTCAGTCTTTTATCAACTTGTTTTCTTTCAGTCAGCACAGGTTTTGTGTTTCTTTTTAAAATAAATATTTTTTTTGCAGGTCAAACATTTCTGACCAAGAAAAAAATAAATAAATCCTGAAATAGTTTTTGGAAGTTTTATCCTCTGTAATCAAAGTCAGTACATTTAGTCCATTGTGATAACATTAACTAGCATTTTAAGGAAAAAACAAAATCCTCTCCGGGTCAAAGTGACCCGAACACAGCATGAGGGCTCAGAAAGTAAGTAGTCTATATTAATTTACTCTTCCAGACACTACAGGATCTTCACACTGGGCTTCTGCATTTGGGTCAGCAAGTGTAATCCAGAGCCGCTCGGGTTTTAACACACTTTAGTGTCTGACAGTAAATCCTGTTCCAGCACGAGCGAAGCATTCATTTGATCAAGATGTTCATGTTTGAGTTCTTAAGAAGCTTTCTAGAGCTCATATTCCTTCCTGAAGATAATTTGAGACCCTGGAGCACAAAACCAGTCTTCAGTAGCACAGGTATATTTGTAGCAATAGCCAAAAATACATTTTATGGGTCAAAATTATCCATTTTTCTTTTATGCCAAAAATCATTAGGATATTAAGATCATGTTCCATGAAGATATTTTGTACATTTCCTACCACAAATATATCAAAACTTCATTTTTGATTAGTAATATGCATTGCTAAGAACTTCATTTGAACAACTTTAAAGGTGATTTTCTCAATATTTAGATTTTTTTGCACCCTCAGATTCCAGATTTTCAAATATTGTCCTATCCTAACAAACCATACATCAATGGAAAGATTATTTATTCAGCTTTCACATGTATAAATCTCAATTTAAAAAAAATTTACCCTTATGACTGGGTTTGTGCTCCAGGGTCACGTTTATGCTTCAGATGAGTGCTAAACAAATAGATGTCTCCTTATGCGGTTGCATATTGATGAAACAGATGTCTGTCTTAATGGACTAATCCAGTTAAAGCAGAGTTGAAGGATTTGCTGTGGCAGAACGCAGGAAGGTGATAGTGTTGATCAACAATCAGGCATGATTCGGCTCAGCTTCACCAGGCTGTGCCGCGTTACTGTGGGTTTTTACTGTCTAATTTTTACTATCGTTTCTCCTTTTGCGATTTTTGTCGCTCATGAGCGTGTGTTTGTGTCTGGTCTCTTCCAGCTGGCTGAGTACCGGCAGAGGAAAGCTCAATCCGATGGCCAGAAGAAGCAGAAGAAGAAGAAAAAGAAGCCGGAGTCGGATGTGGAGGAGCCGGGGAGGAATGAGGGCGAGGAGCAGGGAGGAGATCAGAACACGGTGTTTTCTCTCTCAAAGACCCTCCGGAGCGGAGAAACCGTCACACACGACCAGACCTACACCATAGAGGTGAGCAGAGTTCATAAACGCTGCTTAAGACACTCTTATGTGCTTTATTTTTGTAGTTTTGTTATACAGAGGACACCTAATAACTCTCAACTAGTGGCACTAAAATTAAGTTTAATTTAGCCAAAAACGGAAACTGGAAATGATGTTTATTTAATAATTGGTTACTTAAATGTAATTAATAATCAACTCGCCAATGGTTGTATGCAAACATTTAAATTACAGATAAGGCAGCTTTTATACAAACTTTTAAGTGGTGTATTATAATCCAAATTGCTGTTGGAAATATAAACATTTAGAAACTTGTTTCATGACAGATTTATTCAATCATACATTTAAAAAATATAATGCATATGTAATATAGTGCATAAATTTATCAATATGCTTTTCTCTAGGGTTATTCATTTTAGGGTTTCTGTCACAAATTAAGGCCTTAAAAGGTCTTAAATCAGAGCAGAAAGTCTTAAATTCATAGTCATTGCATATGCATGTATTGCAATAAATTAATATCTTCATCAGTATTTTCATTTTTCTGTGCAAACATTTAAGCGTCCTTAAATTAACATTTACTTCCATACATTTACTTTAGATGTACACGTATGTAAATGTAATGCAAATGAAGTCTTAAAATTTGCACTCGGCCTGTTTGTTAAAACAGACACACATATCTGTCAATCTGTCCCGCTGAATTAAGCTGATTTTTCTGAGGCCGTTGGCAGATCTTGTTCTTGCTTTAATCATATACTTCATTTTGATTAATTACTCAGAAAACAAGACTTCTTATTTGATGTCATTTTGCTTCTCCAGTAAATATATCTTGATTTAAGGATATTTAGACATTTGTACTGGAAAACAGGCCAGAAATACTTAGGAAGAAGGTTCAGTAAAATTTATTTCCAAATTCCAAAAATAAAAATAAATAAATATAAATGAATAAAAAAAAAAAAAAAAAAAATTATATATATATATATATATATATATATATATATATATATATATATATATATATAATATATATATATATAATATAATATATATATATATATATATATATATATATATATATATATAAATAAATTAAGTGAACAAGAATATCAATATGTTCTAAACTCCTTAACAGATATTTTAAATTAATTTTTCAAAAAAAAAAAAAAAAAAAAAAAAAAAAAATATATATATATATATATATATATATATATATATATATATATATATATATATATATATATATATATATTTATTTATTTAATTTTTTTTATTTATTTAATTTTATTTATTTATTTATTTATTGAAAAATGAATTTAAAATATCTGTTGGATGTTGTTTTTTTAGAGAACATATTGATGAATTCTGTTCACTTCAATTTATTCCTTATATTTTCTTTACTTTGTCTTAAAAGTCTTGAATTTACCTTCATGAAACCTACAGAAACCATGTTTTTTTTTTTGCGAACTATCGAGTTATGGACATTTAATGTGTTTCTTGAGGAAAACGTTACACCCTCGAAACCCATTTCGACTGAAACCAAATTTTTATTTATTTTTGTTCTTTTGGAGGAATATTTTCAGTTGCTGAAATTTCGATGCACCACTCGTTTCAAAGCATGATCAATGACTATGTTTACATGTTATTATTACAAATATTCAGTGATGTATTACTCAGCTCTTTTGCTGTTTTGTCCTACTTTAATGCACGTTCAAAAGCAGTTGTTGCACCTGGTTTTATTTGCTTGCTTTAATCACTTCTAGAGCTCTCAGACTTCCTCAATTTTGTCGAAAAACATGCCTAAAAATGTCTCTTCTAGTGTTTCTGACTATCTATAAAACTCAATGTCCTGATCCTAAACTGAGCTGTGGTGTTTCTGTCTGAAATGCAATTTGAAATCGCAGTACTGTACATCTTATGATTATGGTTACTCAAATAATGAGTATGATGACATTAGTGTGATCGCAGTACTCAGTTTACATAAGCTTTAATGGCATTATAAAGGTGCATGTAAACGCAGTCAGTGTCAGATCTGAGAAAACGCTGTTGTTTCTGTCTGAGTGCTTGTCGTGGGCTGGTTATGTAGATGTTTGTTTCTGTTGTTGTGGATGAACTCCTATAACTAATGTTTAAAGGTGAAGTGTGTAATTTCTGCAGCTTTACCGGCTCTGAAGGGAATTGCAGAAATAATGACTCCACACAAACACAGAGGCCATGCATTATTGAAGATAGTGATAGAAAACAAGATTAAAAAAATAAAGACGATCAGCTCAGTGATTCAAGAACTGTGATATGTTAGTATCGGTGAGATACTACTATACTTTTATTAATATTTTGAAGAGTTTTTATTTTTATATTTTCCATTTTCAGTGTAATTTTAGTTATAGTAATTTTGTTTTTGTCATTTACTAATTTTTGAAATATGTTTTTATTATTTATTTTGTATTAAAAATAATAATAATAATAATAAATATATATTTTATTATTTTAATGTTTTATTTCTGTTGCCATTTTATTTTATTTTATTTCAAATATAATTTTTTCTGGTTTGAGTTAACTATAAAAACCTGGTGAGAGTGAAAATGTCTTGAAAAATTACTCGCCTTTAATTACTCACTGTCTGAGACACTGATGCAGAGACACATTTCTACAAACCTGATGAAGAAACAAACTCATCTACATCTCAGATGGCCTCAGGCTGAGCACATTTTCAGCACATTTTCATTTTAGGCTGAACTATCCCTTTAAAGACTACTCTCTCTATCTACATATAGACATATTCTGTATGTATATTTAAACAGATTATAGAATATTTATTGTCCCTCTTGATAAATGTTTGTGATGTGTGGATGTTTTAAAGTGTGTCTGGTTTGTGATGTGTTTGCAGTTGTAGATGAGTGTGAAATTAGTGGTTTCCCAGGCAACAGACAACTGCATTTGAACTGGTTAAGCTCTGTGTGTGAGTGTGTGTGTGTGTGTGTGCGCGTGCGTGCGTCAGTGTGTGTGTGTGAGTGTTTGAGTGAGTGTGTGTGTGTGTGTCTGTGTGTGGGTGTGTGTCTGCGCGCAAGTGTGTGTGTGAGTGAGTGTGCGCGTGTGAGAGTGTGAGTGTTTGAATGTGAGTCTGTGTGTGTATGTGTGTCTGTGTGTGTGAGAGTGAGAGTGAGTGTGTGTGTGTGTGCGTGTGAGTGTGTTTGTGTGTCTGTGTTTGTCTGTGTGTGTGTGTGTGTGTGTGTGTGTCTGTGTCTGTCTCTGAGTTAGGGATGGCTCGATACCATAATTTTGGCTTCGGTACGATACCAGAATGTAATACCTCGGTATCGATACTAAATCGATACCATAGGTGACAAATAACCAGCCTCAAAAGATAAGTGAATTTAAAACAATTTTATTAAAATAATAATAATAATAATAAAAACAGATTAATAGCTTAATACCTTTGTATCAAACTGTAACAAAAAACCTACAGGGAACATGCAACAAATGTTGCTTTATTGTAAAGAGTTATTCTAACAAAGTAATATTCAAAATTACATCATTATTTCTCTCTCTGATTGTTTTCAGATTTCAGACTCAGCCAAAGAAAAAGCATTAAATATAAATCTCACTCTCTCGGCTGCTTCATATTAGCGGTCGGCAGCGCATCAGAAACATTCCCTTCATATCATTGATACTAAAATTAATATAGCAAAACTCTTGCTCAGTTCAAATTCAATTAATATTTGATTGTATGAAATGCAAGTGCATATATTACACGACCAAAACTTCAGTGGTTCTAGGGTCTCACACGCACGTTTGAGCTTACTGTATCACATCTGTATGTGCGTTGATCAGTTGTAAATAAAAGTTCAAATTAAATCTGAATTTATGAATGATGCACTCACCTGTCGATCTCTTAATTCTCTGAAAATATCAGGATGAGCAAGCGACAAATGCTTAAAAAGATTTGATGTGTTCCTGTGGCAACATGATTTAGGCGTATAGCAACGCTTGCATACGGGTGCAGTAAAGTCAGTTCGTTCACCTTTGCCATCTGTTTTGTATGCAAAGTAATGCCATATTTCACTTCTACTGTTCTCTTTGTTTATTAATTTTGGGTGCGTTGATAGTTTCAGCTGTTTTATCCATCGCGTTGTTCTGTTGTCACATTTACCAGTTGCGCAGCAATTTGGGAAGCACTTTGTCATTTTGCAACTGCAGCGTATGAGACACCGAATTGAGCAAAATTATGATATCGTACCGTTTGAAATATAATAAATACCGGTATTTTTCCAGTACCAGTATACCGCGCATCCCTACTCTGAGTGTGAGAGTCTCTGTGTGTGTCTCTGTGTGTGTCTCTCTGTGTGTGTCTCTGTGTGTGTGTCTCTGTGTGTCTCTGTGTGTGTCTCTGTGTGTGTCTCTGTGTGTGTGTCTCTGTGTGTCTCTCTGTGTGTGTCTCTGTGTGTGTGTCTCTGTGTGTGTCTCTGTGTCTCTGTGTGTGTCTCTCTGTGTCTCTGTGTGTCTCTGTGTGTCTCTCTGTGTGTCTCTCTGTGTGTCTCTGTGTGTGTTTGTGTGTAACTGTGTGTGTCTCTGTGTGTGTGTCTCTGTGTGTGTGTGTCTCTGTGTGTGTGTGTCTCTCTGTGTCTCTCTGTGTCTCTGTGTGTGTCTCTGTGTGTGTCTCTCTGTGTGTCTCTCTGTGTGTCTCTCTGTGTGTCTCTGTGTGTCTCTCTGTGTGTCTCTGTGTGTGTGTCTCTGTGTGTGTGTCTCTGTGTGTGTCTCTGTGTGTGTCTCTGTGTGTGTGTCTCTGTGTGTGTGTCTGTGTCTCTGTGTGTGTCTCTGTGTGTGTGTGTGTGTGTCTCTGTGTGTGTCTCTGTGTCTCTGTGTGTGTCTCTGTGTGTGTCTCTGTGTGTGTCTCTGTGTGTGTGTGTCTCTGTGTGTTTGTGTGTGTCTCTGTGTGTGTCTCTGTGTGTGTCTCTCTGTGTGTCTCTCTGTGTGTCTCTCTGTGTGTCTCTCTGTGTGTCTGTGTGTGTGTCTCTGTGTGTGTTTGTGTGTAACTGTGTGTGTCTCTGTGTGTGTGTCTCTGTGTGTGTGTGTCTCTGTGTGTGTGTGTGTCTCTCTGTGTGTGTGTCTCTCTGTGTCTCTGTGTGTGTCTCTGTGTGTGTCTCTGTGTGTGTGTGTCTCTGTGTGTGTTTGTGTGTGTGTCTCTGTGTATGTGTGTGTGTCTCTCTGTGTCTCTGTGTGTGTCTCTGTGTCTCTGTGTGTGTGTGTGTCTCTCTGTGTGTGTGTGTCTCTGTGTGTGTGTCTCTGTGTGTGTCTCTGTGTGTGTCTCTGTGTGTGTCTCTGTGTGTGTGTGTGTGTCTCTGTGTGTGTCTCTGTGTGTGTGTCTCTGTGTGTGTGTGTGTGTCTCTGTGTCTCTGTGTGTGTGTGTGTCTCTGTGTGTGTGTGTCTCTGTATGTCTCTGTATGTCTCTGTGTGTCTCAGTGTATGAGTGTGTCGGCTGTCCTTGCAGCAGAATAGCAGTGCTGGTGTGATCTCTCTCTTCTTTCTGCTCTCAGTGCGTCTGAGTGCTTTATCAGCAGAGGTTTCTCCGGGAAATGAGCGGAGTTTTGCTCGATCTCTTTGTTTGAATGTAAAATGATCATCTTTAAGCACAGAGAGGCTCTGTTTCTGAAGTGTTTGCATTTAAATCACCGCAGCAAAGTTTCAATGTAACATGTAACTTCCTCCTGTAGCTGTTGCCGTGGAAACAACGCTTGTGACTGTGCTGAAATCACACAGAACTGTTATATGGTGAACACCTGATAAAACAACTAGTAAATATTATCAGTGTAACTGAAATTTCGAGTCTTGTTGGCTACGTATCGCTTATACCCTAGTGAAAAATAAATATACTTAAATATATTTGAAATACATTTATTTCATGCTAAGTATACTACAAATAAATTTCCATATTTATGTACTTAATAAAAATACCCTGCAGTTGTACTTTTAGTATACTAAACTGCTATACTTAAAGTCTGCTAAACTGGAACAACTAATTTTGTACTTAATTCACTTTAATTGTGCTGAAGTAGTACTGAAGTCCAACTAAAGATACACTGAAGTATATTTGATTGTGCTAAAGTGGAACTATTGCAAGTATACTTCAGGTACACCTTAAATATCTTGCATTTAAAGGCCAATATTATTCAAAGATCACACAATCCTCATCACTAGTGACATTAAAACACATTTTAGTCTTAATATTAAGAAATGTGCATTGTGCACAAGTAGTACTCCAATTAAAGTTTAATTATAAGTTATATATCAGTAAGTTTTGAGCGATACATCATGACATATGTTAATAGGTTTGAGCTATACTTAGTGTGAAATAAGTGTATTTTAAATATATTACTTTTTTTCTAAGGTATTTATAATACACAGATATTTATATATTTATATAAGCACAGTTCTCATCAAATTACCAATGCAAAAACTGTATTTATTGTCATTAAGTGCATTTTTTTAATTTAATTATTAGTACAGAACTGTTAATTTATTCATTTTCTCCAATTAACAGCATAAAAACTGTAATTGTCCATTTTCATTAAGCACATTTTCTCCTCCAGCGATTTCAGATGAGTCCATTTTACCTCTGATTATCAAAACAAAAACTATTTATTTATTTATTCATATTCATTAAGCATATATTCTCCTCCAATTATTAATAGAAAGCCTATTTATTTATTTTACATTATATAAGCACATTTTACCTCTAATTATCAATGCAAATGCTCTTTATTTTCATGAATCACATTTTCTCTTCTAATTATTAATACAGAAACTATTTGAGTTAAGCTCATTTTACCTCTGATTATCAAAACAAAAACTTTTTTTTTTTTTTTTATCCCTTAGGTTTATTTATTTTTTAAAATTTGTATTCAATAAGCACATTTTCTCAGTACAAAAACTATTAGAGCACACTTTATATATTATTATCAATGCAAAAAGGTTTGTTTTTTATCTCTGTAGTTATTTATTTATTTTCAATAAGCACATTTTCTCCTCACATTATCAGTACGGAAACTATTTGTTTATGTATTTAAGCACATTTTACCCCCAATTTTCAATACAAAACTATTTATTTACATTATATTTGTATATTACAATTCGTTGCATTCTGACATTTTTATTATATTTAAATATTATTTTTATTTTTCAATATTACTTTTTCACATAGTTTATCATTTAGCCTATACAGTATACTGTATTTGTCATGCTGACATTCAAATAAAAAGTTAAAATATGAATAAGAAAATAAGTCATTGTATTATAGAAATGGGTTAGGGTAAGAGCTGAATTAATAAACGTAAATATAAGAGAGGAAAAATGACTGTTACAATAGTGAATCTAATAAGGTCAGCATCGAGAATAATGTTAATTACAGAATATCTCTTACGACTCTTAACATGCAATTAACATCCCTGAGTAGGTATCGAGTTCGATACTGTTTAGGCACCGACTGAATTGCCTCGATACCACCGAGTATCGAAGAACGTCTTGTCGTTCGGTTCCAAATTT
>JAFVLL020022363.1:0-11975 GCA_021397915.2 Tor tambroides
TTTAAATGCTCAGAAATTCACATGAGATTTCAAGTTTGATTCACTCTATATGGGAAGTCTGGTAGTTTGGAGCGGGGAACGATGCACATGCGCTAAAAGCGGGAAACAGCAGCCAAGTGAATCGATTTGCAGGGATTAAGATAAAGACCCGGCCTCGCCTGATGGGGTTTAGAGGGGTAAATCTTGGGATTATGATGTCAGGTCAGGCACTGTGGTGGGAGAGGAAATTGAATTGTCAAAGGGAATCTGGCGGCCAGGATTATGCCACAGTCAGTGTGGCGATGGCAAGAGTCAGATCTGTGTCTACCCAGTGGTACCTAGGGTGTGACTACCATGGAATGGGATTTTCTACTTTAGAAGAGGAGGAATTCCATATGGAATCTGTGCACTTTGGATTGAGACAGCTAGTTGAAATGGTGCCATATGTATTACAAATGAGGCTTTCCATCTGGTGAGTGTCCTTATATTATGTATTCTTGTTGTGAAGAGATTTGTAGAGGTTCTACATCATAATTTGTTCTCCATGGCTAACTTCATCAGTTTTGTTTGGCTTTTTCTTGCAGTCATTAATTATAATATGTTGAGTGACTCACAGCATGAAGAATGGAGTAGCCCCAGAGACACACTATGCTTCATTTTTTCAATTAATTTTTGTTTTTGAGTGTGGAATTTTGATTGACTGAATTGGGAAAATACATCTTCCTTTTTAAACACATCTTGGATATACAGTATATAAAATTCAAAGGTTTGAGGTCAATAGTATATACATTATGACAAAAATAAAATAAAAATCTGTTTCAAATATGCAGTTATTTTGAACTATAGTGATAAATTAAATGTAAATATATATATTAAAATAGAAAACTGCAATATTGTAATAAATTGTTATAGCATTTCACAATGTTACTGTTTTTACAGTATTTTTGATTAAATAAATGCAGCCTTGGTAAGCATACCAGACTTCTTTCAAAAACATTAAAATAATCTTGCCAATCCCAAACTTTTGTATGGTAGTGTGCATACTAAAACACTCCAAAAAATAATCAATTTTTGTTGTTATCCATTTTAATAGCCACCGCCAGCACTTGCCATAGACGGGTTAACCAAAACCAGCAAGATGAAGGTGAAATGGACCCAACTGGGCCTGGTGTTTTTCTTACTGCTGTCCATCATCATGACTTCTTGCTTCATTTGGCAGTACCAGCTGCCCAAGTTAGTGTTAGGTGAGTAATTTGTCCACAGGTCATGTATTAACGCACCTTTACCAGCTCAGACAACAAGACTCCTTCTTTGTGAAAGCTTTAAGTCACACTTTTAAACTTTTAAAGAAGATATCTTATACAAATCTATTTCACAGTTATATAAATACTTCCTTCTAAATATTCATAACTGTAACAAACATATGACTGTTTTGGTGTCAGACGTGCATGTCTGAGAGGTTACTCGATGTGTGCGTAGTAGATCCTATTATCTGCTTTCTGTGAGAGTTGGGATTGACTTAGAATGCTAAAGATGGAAGACTGGCTTCTTTTCTAGGTGAACGTGCAGTGGAGCTACATATGCAAATTGCGAATTAACTAAACCACAATCAAGTTTAACCAGGCATTATGTAAACACAGTAAATCGCTGATCCAGTGTGTATTGTTATTATCATTTCTAAAACTATTAAAACATTTTTATTAATTAACGCTGGAATAAAATATAAATATTAGGTTTAAAAAAACTTAAGCCAAATGGAAATCAAAGCATTCAAAAGACTAATTGGTAAGTTAAAGCTAAAACTGAAATAAAAAATAAAACCTAAATAATTTGATGATAACCTGATAAAAGACGAAACCACAAATTACTAAAAATTAAACTAAAATTAAAATAAACTGAAAATAAAGGCTAATTCAAAATATTAAAGTAAACTATAAGAGTGTATAAATAATAAAGTAACACTGGTCATTGTCATTCTTTTAAGTGTGAACAGTCTATAATAAGCCATTTTTTATGCCAGTGTGCCGCGTCGTCAACAGCCAATCAGAACTGGCCTGCGAGATGGATAGTTGCAGCATACTATTTGCACTGAGCACCAATTTCTTTGATCATTTGGTGCCTGTGCAGTTCATTTGTAGTGAATTCAACTCTAAGTTCACTCCCTTTATAAAGATGATTTTTTGAACCCACATGATGGCTTTATTATTCTCACAAATGTTGTTTACAATGTTTTTCACATCTTTGTAATGGTCAGTCAAGTTTATTTAAATCATGCATGATAGAGTCTTCAATAAAAATGGGTTACTCCATCCCAAAATGAAAATTTTTGTCATTAGTCACTTACCTCCATGTCGTCCCAAATCCGTAAAAGCTTTGTTCGTCTTCGAAACACAATTTAAGATATTTTGGATGAAAACCGGGAGGCTTGTGACTGTCCCATTGACTGCCAAGTAAATAACACTGTCAAGGCCCAGAAAAGTATGAAAGATATCACCATCTGCCATCAGTGGTTCAACCGTAATGTTATGAAGCTACGAGAATAATTTTTGTATGCAAAGAAAACAAAAATAATGACTTTATTCAACAATTTGTCTCCTCTGCATCAGCGTAGCGCCATTTTGCAGAGTATCCGCTGGACGCAAACTAAACCACAAAATTGAACCACTGTTGGCAGATGGACTATTTTGGCAATGTCTTTCATACTTTTCTGGGCCTTGACAGTGTTATTTACTTTGCAGTCAATGGGACAGTCACAAGCCTCCCGGTTTTCATCCAAAATATCTTAAATTGTGTTCCGAAGACGAACAAAGCTTTTACAGGTTTGGAACGACATGGGGGTAAAGTGATTAATGACAAAATTTTCATTTTGGGGTGGAGTAACCCTTTGAACCATGGAAATGTGTATATATTTAACCAGAACAATAAGGAAATGTATTCAAGCAAACGTTTGTCTCTATTAATGTTTCTTCTGTTATGAAAGTTAAAGTGGGGCTTATTATTTGTGCACGTATATGTTAGGGGTCAACCAATTATCGGCCTGGAGTGCTTTCCCAAAAGCAACTATGGCCGCAAGTTCTGTCGTTACCAATAGAGTTCAACAGAAATAATGGCCATAGTTAGCTAACGATGGTTTTGGGAAACACACCCCTGGCCGATTATCGGCGCCGATATTAAGCATTTAAGCTCATCGGTATCAGCCTTTTTCAAAAACCAATTTACAGATGAATTAATTTAAAAGCATTTAAAGAGAGGTTTTGTCAGAGCCGTTGTTATTCTTAGGTTTGACATTGATTTTCATTTTTACACCAGACATATATATTGGTTCAAAATAACGGTTATCAGACTAATTGATCTATAATAATTGTATCAGCATCGGCCCTGAAAAGCACATATCGGTCGACCCCTACTATGTGTATTCAAAATTAATCTGTCACAGTTTTAATTCAATGTTTGAGCTTATAAATATTTTCTGTTGCAATTTTGTTCAGTTTGGAACTATGTGTGCTTTGTTCACTAAATTTCAGTATGAATGCAGAATTCTCTAAACACTCCTGTAAGCGTTTCCTTTTGGGTCACTCACTCTCTCTTTTTATATATGTGTATGATTGTGTGCCCATCCTTTTGAAGAAAATACTGGGGAAAGATCTAAATTGGTGAGAATGTGCCCTCGCTTCCCAGAGCCTACACCTCTTGAACACCCCATCCCCTCTTTGAAGGAGGCGCTTGAGAAGGTAAACATGTTAAGATTGAAAACTAAACTCTACACTGTCCAAAAATCATATTTGATCAGTATTTTTGTGCTTTTTGTTAATGATTTTGCTCTTTGTAGGATTGTGACACGTTTTATCTAATAATTTGCTTTCTCCTTATTTAAAAACTCAAGTCTAGTTATATCTAGATCATGATTTCAAAATGTCCCCTCACACTTTAGATGCCATTAGAGCAGAACCCTTGGCTGAAAGTGCACCGGCTTATAAATGCTTTTCCTCTATCTGAACCTGTTTAAAGCATAAAACACCTTCATTGCTCTTGAAAGCAGTGGTAAAAATAATTTACTGCTGCTGGAGGCGTTCATGACAGGACCTTAAAAATGTGTTGCATGAAATGAAATTACAATGTCAGCTGTGGTAATCAGTGTATAAATTATGAATATGAGAGAGCCATACAATGATCCTTGAGTAGTTTCACACAATATTTAGTCAAAAACATGATTAGAAAATTTTATTCATTTGGCAACATTAAGAGTGTTTGCTCATAGAATAAGTACTTTGGATAAAAATGCTCTTACTATTTAAGGACTTTATTATTATGCTGAAATGTGTCATTTGTGTGCCACTAGCATCATCAAATGGAATTGCAAAAATACAGACTTTTTACAAATTGGTTTTCTGAACACTCTAGCCATCAGCCATTGGTCGGTCCAGTCGAATGTTCCACTCCAAACATGTCATTGGTTAAGCTGATTCTGCTGGTCGGCATGCTAAACAGAGCAATGTTTTGATTGCCACTGCGCTGTTTCAGGGAAATGGACATATGTCTGTCTTACTTATACTTGCTTGTACTGGAAATATATACTACCGTTGGAATCAGTATGATTTTTTTAAGAATATAAGTTTTTATTCAGCAATGATACATTAAATTGATCAGACATTTATAATGTTACAAAAGATTACTATTTCACATAAATACTGTTTTGAACTTTTAAGTCTTCAGTTCATTAAAGATTTCTGGGGAAAAAAATGTATCATGATTTTCATACAAATATTAAGCATCTCAGCTGTTTTACACAATCTTGATTTTACAAATCACATTTGACTTTAAATACATTCTATGTTTGTCTATCATTGTTGCCATATTAATTAATGTAATAATGTCTTTTCATTTGTCTAGGTTGATGCACTGATGCGCAATAACGTCAACCCCGTCAGTCTGCCCTCATTGTCAGCTATTGTTACTTACAATGACACAGTACTGTGGACAGGGAACTTCGGCAAGAGAAATGGCAGTGATCCTAACTCTGCACCACCGAATGAATACACCATATACAGGTAAGCCATGTACAGTGGGTACGGAAAGTATTCAGACCCCCTTAAATTTTTCACTCTTTGTTATATTGCAGCCATTTGCTAAAATCATTTAAGTTCATTTTTTTCCTCATTAATGTACACACACCACCTCATATTGACAGAAAAACACAGAATTGTTGACATTTTTGCAGATTTATTAAAAAAGAAAAACTGAAATATCACATGGTCCTAAGTATTCAGACCCTTTGCTGTGACACTCATATATTTAACTCAGGTGCTGTCCATTTCTTCTGATCATCCTTGAGATGGTTCTACACCTTCATTTGAGTCCAGCTGTGTTTGATTATACTGATTGGACTTGATTAGGAAAGCCAGACACCTGTCTATATAAGACCTTACAGCTCACAGTGTAAGCAAATGAGAATCATGAGGTCAAAGGAACTGCCTGAAGAGCTCAGAGACAGGGTATTGGCAAGGCACAGATCTGGCCAAGGTTACAAAAAAATTTCTGCTGCACTTAAGGTTCCTAGGCACAGTGGCCTCCATAATCCTTAAATGGAAGGTGGTTGGGATGATAGAACCTTCCTAAGAGCTGGCCGTCCGGCCAAACTGAGCTAATCGGGGGGAGAAGAGGCAGCGGTGAGAGGTAGAAAATTTAAAGATCACTGTGGCGAGCTCCAGAGATGCAGTCGGGAGATGGGAGAAAGTTGTAGAAAGTCAACCATCACTGCAGCCCTCCACCAGTCGGGGCTTTATGGCAGAGTGGCCCGACGGAAGCCTCTCCTCAGTGCAAGACACATGAAAGCCTGCATGGAGTTTGCTAAGATGGTGAGAAATAAGATTCTCTGGTCTGATGAGACCAAGATAGAACTTTTTGGCCTTAATTCTAAGCGGTATGTGTGGAGAAAACCAGGCACTGCTCATCACCTGTCCAATACAGTCCCAACAGTGAAGCATGGTGGTGGCAGCATCATGCTGTGGGGGTGTTTTTCAGCTGCAGGGACAGGACGACTGGTTGCAATCGAGGGAAAGATGAATGCGGCCAAGTACAGGGATATCCTGGATGAAAACCTTCTCCAGAGTGCTCAGGACCTCAGACTGGGCTGAAGGTTTACCTTCCAACAAGACAATGACCCTAAGCACACAGCTAAAATAACAAAGGAGTGGCTTCACAACAACTCCGTGACCGTTCTTGAATGGCCCAGCCAGAGCCTGACTTAAACAGCGTGAGCATCTCTGGAGAGACCTAAAAGCTGTTCACCAACGTTTACCATCCAACCTGACAGAACTGGAGAGGGATCTGCAAGGAGGAATGGCAGGAAAGTCCCAAATCCAGGTGTGAAAAACTTGTTGCATCTTTCCCAAAAAGACTCATGGCTGTATTAGATCAAAAGGGTGCTTCTACTAAATACTGAGCAAAGGGTCTGAATACTTAGGACCATATGATATTTCAGTTTTTCTTTTTTAATAAATCTGCAAAAATGTCAACAATTCTGTGTTTTTTCTGTCAATATGGGGTGCTGTGTGTACATTAATGAGGAAAAAAAATGAACTTAAATGATTTTAGCAAATGGCTGCAATATAACAGAGTGAAAAATTTAAGGGGGTCTGAATACTTTCCGTACCCACTGTATATTGCATTATATAATATATTTTATAAAATATATATTTATGTATTTTTTTTTTTTAAAATCCATATTATGAATGTATTTTGTACGTTTTTTGAAAGTTACATTCAGTCAAGTTGTTTCAGGTGCAAGTGAATTAAACTCTAGACCAATGCAAGCATATGTTTCAGTACATTGCCGCCTTCAGTGCAGAAAGCAATGTGCTAAAACGTGTTGGTCTACTTTTTTTTTTTTTTTTTTTTTTTTTTTTTTAATTTTTGGCGTTTTTGCCTTTATGACAGGAAAGTGTAGAGATGACAGGAAACGAAGTGGGAGAGAAAGAGTGGGGCAGAATCAGGAAAGGTCCTCGAGATGGGATTCAAACTCGGGACACGAGGCTATTGGCGCCGACTTGGTCTAGTTTTTAATTTGATCTTCTTCCATCTGGATCTAATTCATTGTGCAGCTAGCAACCACTTTGTTTGCATTGAAAGTTACGTACATTCAAAATACTTGCTCATACTTGTTGATAGGAGAAAGGATAAACTTGTCTCTACATAACGCACAAATCACCCTCATATAACAAAGTCTAGCACTGAGAGGTAACGTTATCTAATTAAGTATCTGTGTGCCTTCAACACCCCCTAACCCCCCTTCCCCCTTCTCGAGGGTCCTTGATTTGGACCCATATAGCTGCAATCATTCAAGCATCATAACATAAGTGCTATGTGAAGAAGCACACAGCTCCACATTTAGAGCCCAATTATATGCCTAGCTTGATTTAATCAGTCCAAATCCACTCATAATTTGCTCATTTTACATTATAGATTGGAGTTGTCCTTTCAAGCAACACAGCACAGTTCCAAAGTGGACAAAGGCAAGATTGTTTTCTCTGTTGAAAGCCATAGACTCAATGTTTTTTTTGTTTTTTTTCTCTCCACCCTCAATACCACGACTGAGGTGAGACCCTTGAGCAAGGCACCGAACCCCCGACTGCTCCCCGGGCGCCGCAGCATTGGCTGCCCACTGCTCCGGGTGTATGTTCACTACTGTGTGCATGCACTTGGATGGGTTAAATGCAGAGCACAAATTCCAAGTATGGGTCACCATACTTGGCCACACACCACTTCACTTTCCCTTTCCTTTTCCTTTATATGTGCACGTCTACTTAAAAACAGAATTAACATGAATACCAGCATTATTTTGAAGTACATACTGAAGCAAGGAATGTTTATGTGAATGATTCAGACCCTTGAATTTTTACTGAAGGCATGTTTTGTTTTTTGTTTTTTCATATACCCTTTAAGTGTCTATAGACATGGAAAGTGGAGAAGGAGAGTAGAAGAAAATATTGGTGTGTTGCTATTTTGTGCATTATATATTCAAAAGGAACTGGCATCCATTCCATGAAACATAATAATAGACATTATTTCTATCTGAACTATAGTCTAACACCATCAAAATCTAATTTGTAGATTTTATATTTACAAAGGGAATGGGTTTGTACAAATATTGGATAATTTGCTTTCACATCACACACACATTTCCCTTTTAGTTTATAAAACCTTTCCAAACCTCTCCTCTCCATGACTGTAGTGCTATGCTGTGTTTAAGGCTAAAGATTATTTCTAAAGGTCCTGAGGGTTGGCAGCTGCACAGTATGGTCTTGAATACAGATGATGAAGCTCCCGGTTTTATGAGATCTTGAGAATATATAGCCACTTTCTCTGCCTTCTGAGAAGTAATCTTTTCTGAGTCCTGTTAATGCTACTGAGCTGCTTTTCTCTAGTTCTAGCTGTAAAGATCATCTTGTACACAACCCAGCTATTGTTTGCATGGCTCAAACTATTGTAATGGATTGTGGAATGGGTTTATGACATTTTCAGAGTCAAGGGTGTTCACAAATATAATCCATCTTTGAGTGGCGAGGTGTTTTGACTTGCATACTCACATGGCTGAGAAGTATATAGGATTTATGAGGGTACACTGTTAGGAGATGTCATTTTCATAGTTCAAAGGGCTGAGATTGAACTCATAAACTACTCAAGGCCAGTCTCAGTGTCAAGTTCTGACGCACACTGGGTTGGCTAGGCAATCAACGCCACACAATGCAAACAACTGAACAAGTCAGGAATTCTTAAAAGCCTTTTCATGAACGTGAAGCCTAATACAACAGTGAAATCATTTGGAAATATGAAATTTTTATTGAAATACACAAAAAATAAAACCTCCAGTAAGGCAGAACAGGTTTACCATTCCTTTTCTTGTTTGTTGGCTGGAAATACAGTTAAGGAATTTTTGATGACATCCTTCTATTCTTAAAGTAGCATTATACTTGACTTGATGTCTAGCAATTCGATTTGAACGTTATGCATTTTAATGATTAATAATTCATTTTCACTGCTGAACTCAAGCTGTTGTCATTTTTTCATAACCAGATTATTTTCGTAAATAATAAAAATCTTATTTTGAGCACATTTGAATATAGAAAAGGTCTGAATCTGCTGCATGGTTGCCCTTCTGTAGGATTGCCAGTGTATCCAAGATTTTTCCCACTCTGATGCTGTATCGACTGTGGGAAGATGGCAAAGTGGGCTCTCTGGATGACCCACTGGAGAAGTATGTGGACAACTTCACCATTAAAAACCCCTTGGGCAAAAGCAGAGACTCTGAGCTGAAATACGTCACTGATGGGTTGATCTTCCTTGACAGCGGTGAGGTTCAAATCCGATCGTCCTCTGTAACATTAAGAAGAATGGCCAGCCAGCTTTCTGGTAAGTTTCCAGCTTCCAGTCTTGTGTCAAGAAGCAATTCCAAGTTTGCACAATCAACGAGCATTGGAATAACAACATTATTTGTTCTCAGCATGTAATAACCATAGCAGCAGGTCAAAATGAATGTTTCTTGAACTCAGCGGTGGGCCAGCTGTCTGACCTCAATTGCTGGTGGTGAACACGGACAATTTAGTGGAACAAATTCAAGAGCAGAATTAAAAACAAGAAACTCGTCTATATTGCAATTTCACAGTCATATAAGTAATGTACCTGTACTGACCGGCAAAATATGCCTTCACCTACTTCTTGTGTGTGATTACTGATCTCGGCTGCTATGCCAGCTAGTTCAAATGAAAAGATAATCATCAACTTTAAAGTAGTTTGCTGTTGCTCCATCTCATCCATTCTTTTTTTTTCAAATGCAACGCAAAGGACAAGGACAGTGTTATAACCTTGGGCAAACTTAATTTGTACAGAAAAATTCAAAGCTTTTATCCAAACTGATCATACAGTACATGCAGTACATGCTTTACTATGCTGATGATGAAATTTCGATCACACACACTGTATGCATACCTTAGCGTACACATAGCTTTAGAACTAAGAAGAGTTTTTGTTACTGTGTCTTAAAACTCGAGTGTAAATGTCCAGTTACTCACAAGCTGCTGCTTTTTGAGTCTAATATAGGTTGTAACTCCTAAATCCTTCAATAATAGCCTCTTTTTGCAGAGCCGATACTGTATTTATACTACTTCATCCATATTTCCTTACTGTAACTTGGCAGGCCATGTTTCAAATGTAGAAAGTTAAATGATTTATTCTGACTTTTGTATCAGATTATTGTTGTGAATGTACAGGACAAACTATTTTGTCCTTAGTTTCAATACAGGCTCTTCCTGTGGAGAAAGTTTGGTGTTCTGAACGTTTTTGTTCATAGTACAAGTGTTTTGACCCCTTTAAGAGAACATGAGTTTCCCTAAGCCGCTTGAAGCAAAGTGCTTTTTAAAGAGTCACAGTTATGTATTATTCACCATATTGTGTTTTTTGAAGGTCTACCCAGAAGACTCCGTGGAACTAACTTATTGTGGAAAGGGAAGACCAAGGCTGCAATCAACCTCTTGCAAGATGATGTGCTCGTCGCTGATCCAGGGACCAAGTAAGTTTCCACCGCATTAATTTAGCTGATTTATGTAACCGTATTTTTTCCTATCAGCTACTTTAAATTAACTCATTTTGTGTCATCTGAATTGCTGTTTCTCTGTGCAAAGGTTATGGACCGTGACGATAATGATAATAACTTTTCTGTTGTCTCCTAATAACACGCCTTTGAGGTAGAAGTATTTAATGTACTGTTCTCTTCGATTTTCCTTGTTAGATGTCACTACAGCAATTTGGCGTTCTCTTTGCTCGCCCATGTCCTCTCTGAGAGAGTTGTGGGTATCAATTACCAGCGATGGATCACGGATAACATTCTGGGCAGGCTGGGAATGGAGGACACAGGGTTTGACATCAACCCTGGTATCCAAAGCCAAATGGCTGTAGGTGTGTACGCCAGTGGCCAAACGGCGCCTCTTTATGACTTGGGTTGGTACCGCCCCTCGGGCCAGATGTATTCAACAGCTGCTGACATGGCTAAATTATCAATGATGTTACTGGGAGCCTATCACCGCAAGCTATTGGAGCCCGACACTTTAAAAATTATGCTAACCCCTCTGTTCCGCTGCGACAAAGACTACTTTGCCAACCGCACCGGAACGCCGTGGGAAGTGAATGAACAGATGGGATATGAGGTGCTACGCAAGGATGGTGATCTTGATGGCTACTCCACTACCTTCTCTCTGGTGCCTCGGCTTAAGCTAGGATTGGTGGTGCTAATGGCAGGCACACGGCCACAGAACCAGGATATGGTTTCAAAGGCCTACTCATATATCATTCCCGCCATGGAGAGGGCCTTCAGGGAGGCCAGGCGGTTTCTTATGCCTCCCCCCAATGCTGCACCCTATGTGGGCTTTTACACTTACGGCAACATCACGTTTTATGAGATTAAAGCGGGGCCAGATGGTGTCTTGATCATGCAGCAGTTTGGACCTCAAATAGAAGATCTCATCCCTGAGCGGTACCGGACCATAAAATTGAATTACCTAGTGGACCGAGTCTTTAGAGTTGTGTTTGAGAAAGAATATCCTTGTGTGCTGCGTGTCAACACTGCGTCCGTGTCCCTCGAAGCTCAAGATGGGCAGCTGTTTAACTTTTATGTCTTTGACAAGAAAGGCGTGTCTCCTGGATTCGACGCTCCAGGGCTCAACACATATAATGTGATTAGAATATCCCGCAGACCTACATTCTCTAACTGAGGATGAAATGGTTACTAAAAAACTGTGCTTTGAGACACTGGGGGTTTATATACAAGAGATTGAATCAAGTCATAACAGAGGATGGTTATCATATTGTTTTTCCTGTAATAGCTTGTTTACCCTGTGAAGAAATTTCAGCATAACCTATTTTTGCACATACTTTCATATCCTTGTATATGTAAATATGTCCTTATATTTTTGCATCCTTCCTTTATATATATATATATATATATA
>JAFVLL020022364.1:0-20325 GCA_021397915.2 Tor tambroides
TTGATTGTAAACACACACACACACACACACACACACACACACACACACACACACACACACACACACACACACAGAGTCTGGTTTGCTATCCCTGTGGGGACTCTCCATAATGGTTTTTCTGCTGTACAGACCGTATTTTCTATCACGCTACACCTAAACCTACCCCTTACAGGAAACTTTCTGCATTTTTTTTATTTTTTATAGCTTGTTTACCTGTGGGGACCTCAATTTAAGTCCCCACCGTGACACAAGTCCCCATGAGTCTGTGTATTCAGGTTTAAGTCCCCACCAGGATAGAAAAAACAGGTACACACACACACACACACACACACACACACACACACACACAAACAATGCCTGAGAACACAATATGGATACATTTATAATGAGAAGGAATAAGGTTTATAAATCTGTTGTCAACAAAAGAGAAGCATTTAAAAAGAGAATCTTCCCCACAGCTTTCTGTAAAATTAAAAGCAAAGAAAAACAACAACAATAATATTAATAAGTTATTATAAAAATTAAACAAATAAAGAAATATCAACATAATTCTATTGAACTGAAATGTTTCACATTTATAATTATTATTAATATTCAACAAAAGAGAAACATCACCTAATTTCACCTAATATTATTAAATGCAGTTATAAAAATGAAACAGATAATTAAATTGTTTTAGTATTAGTATCAGTCAAATTTATTAGTATACAGTATTATTAGTATGTAAGTGTAAAATGACTTCAGGAGTAAGGCAAAATAACAAGTAAAATGACCTCTTAACTACTAAAGGGGTCACTCTAAACTTAACTCAATAAAATAAAACAAAATCGACAACAAAGACAGTTCCTTGACTCCATCTCTACTTGAAACAAGTGAAAACAACTAAATCTACAGAAAATGGCACCCACTCCCTACAAATTCCAAATACACTATAAAAATATTTACAAGAAAGATAAAGATCAGCCTTGACAACAACTCAGATTTGACACAAATTCAAAAACACAAATTAAAAAAACAGTACATCCTAGGACAAAATTCCCCCACCCTTAAATTTCAAACCAGCAACCAACATTTTAGCCAGCCGTAAGCGTGTTTTTAGTATATCAATATGCATTTTCCAGGTTGTGATTCAGAAATACAGGTCTTAATTATATATTATTGTTTCTAATGAGTAAACACAACTCATCACAACATCAGTGCTGTTGTTGTGGAGTGATAGAAACAAATGAATGCATTATTATGCAATGCAGTCAAATCCTTTGAAAGAGAAGGTTAATGCATAAATGATAAATGTTAATGCATCTTAAAATGATGAGTTTCTGGTAATAGAGCTGAATATGCAGCAGCATAGACCTCTCATGCAGGGATTTTTCGGTGGTGAATTTTGCAAGGCATTTTTGCAGTCAATGCTTTCAATTTAAATCCCTTCAGTACAAGACAGGTGTTTTTTTAATCTGAAACATATCCTTTAAATTTATACTTTCTCTTTAATAACAGATTCACTTATAATCTGATCTGAGAGAGTGAAGAGTGTGTCGTTGTTTGCAGGTTGAGAAATTGTGTTGTCACAGATGAAGGTTGTGCTGCTCTGGCTGCATTTCTGAGATCAAACCCTGAACACCTGAGAGAACTGGATCTGTCTTGGAATAATTTAGGAGATTTAGGTGTGAAGCTTCTCTCTGCTGGACTTGAAGATCCTCAATGTAAACTGGAGAAACTGGAGTAAGTTAATCACTGGTAGTCACACATGTAAGGCATGTACTTTAGTTTATATTTTAGGATGAAGTTCATTTCATTCATCACATCACATGATCTGCTGCTCCTGTTTTTGACCCACTAACCATTTAGTGGAGCTTCAGTTGCTTCTGTAATTTGATTAATACTGAACTTTCAGATAAACAAGAATGTGTTTGTTAATGACATTAATTAATTAGTGAGTGAATGAAGGTTATAATCACTTTAGCTTTTATCAGTGATAAAAGGAAAGAGCCTCAAAACTTTTAAAACAAGAAAGTTGTTTATTAAGTCACTCTCTTAAATATAGTAGAATGAAGAAAATACTGTATAGAAACACATATCTGTCAGAATCAACACACTGGTTTTCAGGAGCAATAGAGTTTCAGCCTTTCTCCTCCGTCAGCAGTTTCCTTTTCCTCTTATATGTTGCAGTGCTTGTCATTATATCTCAAACTACAGACACTTGAACTACAGTTCACACTGTATCATTGTTCCCTACAGGTTGAGGTGTTGTGGCGTCACAGTTGAAGGTTGTGCTGCTCTGGCTTCAGCTCTGAGATCAAACCCCTCACACCTGAGATATGTGAATCTGTCTGGGAATGAACTACAAAAATCAGGAGTGAAGTTTCTCTCTGATCTGAAGGATAATCCAGATTATAAACTAGAGAAACTATACTTTTGTGAGTACATTTTTATTTAAAGCATTTAAAGTTTAGCAACAGGTCTTATATGTTTGTAATTGGAGAATAAGATGATAATTCAGCTCCACTTTAGTCTCTGTACTTTAATATGCGTTTAATGAGAGTTTAATTCCGTCATGTGACTTATATATGTGAATATTTGAATCTCTTACAGTGTCTCTGTGTGTTAGTGATAGAGTTGTTGATAATTTACTGTTATTAATCTATTAGCAGTTTTCATTCAAATATTTGTCTGTAATATGAATATAATAATACTAATATATACTAATATGAATATACTAATATCTCATACTCATATGCGACTGTCTGTGTGTTTTATTATAGGACTCTCAGTATTTAGACGTCAGTCTAGTTTCCTCAGGATCAGCTGATGGTGAATAAGGAGCCGCTACGGAGACACACAGTCACACAATAAACAGAGACTCAAGACAAAGAGACACACAGAGATCACACTGTCATGTGTGTGTGACTTCACATCAGTTTTGTTGTTTTTACATTTTATGGACCTGTTCTTTTGAATTACAGATGTCATCAGATGTCATTATCTGCTATGTATATGTGATGGTCAGTGAATAAGCGTCATCTGCAATTTGGAGTTTTTTATACTGATTGCAATATACACTACAAGGGACAAAACTAAAAAACAAACAAACATTTAAATCAACAAGTCATAGACATGGTGTAAATAAGAGATTTATGGTGGAATTTCTCTTAAAAAACACTTAAATTATCTTGTCTCTATCAAGTTATTGTATACTGGAAGTTAGTGTATAAATAAGTTTACTCAACATATTTGGACTAACCACTTATTTATAATTATGTTGATAAGTAATTTATTTTTTTTAAATGTTTTGTCTACCCATATGGAGAGTTTTACAGAAGGTATAGCTTCCAGTATCTTTATAGATGTATTCAAAAGTCTGTAATTCAAAAGTCTGTTCTTGTAATGATCAGAAAATTCAATGTATCATATGACTGTTATTCTTATATACTTTCCATCATTAACAACAAATGGGTGTGATTCTGCAGCTGATTAGTTTACTGACAAATTATTGTGATACTTGTCAAAACGTTCATTTTCAAGATAATAGAAGCTATTTTTATTTCAGGAAAAGTTTACATTTTATAAATGCATTATAAATGTTAACCACTGTTGTCTGTTTCATTTAATAGAAGACCCTCCAATTACCAGAACTAACCTTTGGCTCCTGACTAAAGTTTACTTTCACTTTCATCAGTTTTTGAAACAAACCATTCCAGCGGTGTTCAGTTGCTGAAAAGTGTTTTGTATGAGGGTAGAACAGAATGAAAGCATGCAATAAATAAACTAAAGATAAAGAAAGCCGTTTTTTTTTAACACATAATTATGTAATAACCATTATGTGTGCAGGCTATATGGCAGTACATGTATATATATATATATATATATATTTTTTTTTTTTTCACGTGTCATCCCAATGAGATGGGCTCCTCCTAGATACCTAAGACTTGACAGGACAAGAAATATGTTTAACTTAACTTTTGTCATGTTTTCACATGAAGCTGACATATGTTGGAGTTTATTTGTATTTTCAATTAATTAAACATTCAATAATTAATTCATTGTATATTCATCAACTAATATTTAATGTGATGTCACTTTATACAAAGCGTCTTTGTATCAGAGAGTGATATTTGCTGACACACTCATAAACGACCTCCTGACATCACATCAGTCAGTTATAGGTGATTATTTGTTATAAAGAGTATGGTGTATTATTATGTTCTGATAATATGTCATATTTTAAGCCACATTCAGGTGCTCTTCTATAAATCAAAATGGGTAAAAAGAAGGGGAAAGACAGAAGTCCTCGAGCAGACAGCAGGTACATGTATGACAGCTGCCCTGAACAATGAAATGCTGACAGTGATTTAATCATGAAACCTCAGACATGATCATGATTCTCCCTCTGCTTTGTAAGGTGTTTCCTGCATTCACATCCGTAAAGGAACAGAACACAACTTACTGAAGAAAGCCGGTCTGAATGAGCAGTGGAGCTTGTGTCAAGACTGTTAGCTGGACGAACCTGTTGAAAAGCAGATCTTAGAGGATGAAACTGACAGAGAAAGTCCAGCTGTGTGGATGTGCCTGAAATGGAGCTACGATCAACCTAGGCTTACGATGCTTTTGGGAAACGCAGCCCAGGTGACTTATGACACGTTGCTACTGGCCAGTTGCACATAAACAATGTTGTGATCCTCATCAGGGCTGTGGGAGATCAGAGAATCAGCATGCGATCAAGCACTACGAGACGCCTCGATCTGAGCCACACTGTTTAGTGCTCAGTCTGGATGTCTGGAAAGTGACACACATCCACCTACTCACTGAAGTGGCAGGGTTTGTGTTTTCAGACCTCTTACCTTCTTCTCCGATGTGCTGCAGGTGTTACATCTGTGATGATGAAGTTCAGTATTCCAGCACGGGGCAGCTGGTGCAGCTGATCACAAACATAAGAAAACAAGATCCTGGCAAGAGAAATTTCAACAGAAGTAGGAGTTTACTGGGTCATTCTCACTTACACGGTCAGTAATAGTTGACCAATAGCCTATGGATTTTTCAGTGGTTCATTAATTAAACAAATATGCATTCCTGTACAATATTGACCCACAATATAAATGAATAGGCTAATATTTGAAAACTTGGGGTTCATCAGGTCATGTTTATAACTGAAATTATTGTCATGATTCAAGTTGTAAGAAAGCTGTTTACAGAGATGCTCTGAAGCAGATGCTGATCTCTTATCCTCGAGCAGTGCTCACACTCCACCTGAAGAGATTCCAGCAAGTGAAACTTGTTTCTTCATTCAACACATCGAAAAACTTAGAGAAATTTACATTTTTTGTCTTTGCCTGTAGGATACAATATGTGTAAGGTGAACTAAATATTCAGTTTCCTCAGATCCTCGATCTCGCTTCATTCTGCTCTTTAAACTGCATGCAACATTAGCAAATGATTATTTGTGTTACAGCATCCATCCTTTTTTGTTCCTTTGGTTTAGTAAACTACAAGATATTGATGGAAGGTTAAAACTGGTCTCAGGTCAGTAAGTCAGTCCGGCAATTAACAACATACTACAACATTTGGAAAGTAGCCTACCGTACTCTTATAAAGAGAGGTATTGGCGAAATCTCACCTGTAGTGAATGTGAAATAGAAAAACTGAAATGCAAAACAAACCTTCTGTTTTGCCTATGTCACGATAAGAGGTAAATCCGGCCCTGTACACGTCTCCATCACCGCCCATATCCAACGCCCATATAGATGCAGCTTTCACACCCCATACCTTCTCCTGCTAAGCCTTTGAAAAGGCACGAATCACGATCCACCGCCCATAATAGTGTGCGGGCCTTTGCGAACGCTCAATTCCGACCGCGTCTCATATGCTGCATGAGAGCGCGCGTGTGGCCTGACGTCATCATCGCTCGCTTCACAAATAGAAAGTGAAATAAATGTTCACAGTTGATGTTTCGCCTTTAAACCGACAGAATCGATTTTTACAATACAGAATATCAAAATGTACCTTTATAATGTATTTAGGCTACCTGCAGCTACTTGAGAGAAAATGAGAGGATTTGGATAAACCTGTTTACAATTAAGGTGAGTGCTGAGGTCTCAAAACGTATTAACGTTACAGGTGACTTCCGCTTTAATATTTTCTCAGACGGACTTATTAGTTCTTTGAGAATTTTTATATGTGTATTTTATGTGTTGTTTCTTTACCATTTCGTGATGCCTGTGGTTCATTTTAGCATTTGTGTTAATATATACGACTGACTTTATATATTTAAAGTGAAAACCTGTTTTTTCTGACTCTCAAGATCCGTTCGGTGTGTGTTTGCCATTTCCATCCAGGGTCAGTGGAGATGAGGTTATGTTTCAGCTGTTCATCTCTATCATGGATGACACACAAGCATCCAGAGATGAAGATTTTTCTCCAGGATGCAGGTACTTTGAATAAACACTCTAATTAACCTACCTTTAAATGATAGAATGTGGCAGTCTCCATTGTGTTTTGTGTGCATGTTTTTTAGGTTAAAAGTGACAAATTTATTAAAAACAAGACCATGAAGCCTCATCATAAAGTGAAAAATACTTAAAGACCTTAAAACAAATTGACCGTTATGATAAAGGATTCAATATTTTCCGTTATAGTTCATTTCAGCAGAAGAGATCAGAACCAGAGCCCAGCTGTGTGTCTATGAGGAGTGACTGGTCTATGGGTCACCCAGTACATTTTAAGAGTGGAGATACACAGACTGATCTCAGGTATAACATTTCCATTAAACTATGAGTCCTGAAATTCCTGTTGTACATCTTTATCTGACATTTAATGTTGCTCACAAAGTGACATATCTGTGAAGGCACTCAGTTCAATTTACAGTTTTTGTATGAACAGTGTAAATGAAATTAGCATAAAGTACTTCTCAAATTGATTTTTAAAATGATTAATACATGTGTGACTGTTTGAATGCTGCAATTTAAAAGATTAACTAATCTCTCTCTGTTATAGTTCAGTTAATAAAAAGACATCAGAAGCAGAGCCCAGCTGTGTGTCTGTGAGGAGTGACTGGTCTATGGGTCACCCAGTACATTTTAAAAGTGAAGATACACAGACTGATCTCAGGTATAACATTTCTACAAAAGATATGATTGAAATTTTAATATTATGTGCTTTTATATTATGTGTTTTAGTTCTGTTGTTCATAATAGCTATTTTTATTGTTTTATTGCTTATATTTTAACATTGTTGCTCACACAGAGAGACACATCTATGAGAGCACTTGAATTTACAAGTTTTGTATCAGCATAAAACTTATAGTGCTCTTAAGGATAAATTAATGTTATTTTTATTTTATTATTATTATCTTTAATACAATAATTCAGTCTCATTAGCTTCAAACTCTCTTTGTTATAGTTCAGTTCATCAGAAGAGTTCAGATCCAGAGCCCAGCTGTGTGTCTATGAAGAGTGACTGGTCTGTGGGTCACCCAGTACATTTGAAGAGTGGAGATACACAGACTGATCTCAGGTATAATATTTCTGCAAAAGATATGATTTTATGATGATACAGAATAATAACTCATGTAATAATGTGGAATTTTAATTTTACAGTGATGAAGTCCTCAACACGTTTAGATTAAATCTGATGAAAAAGTTTCTGTGCCTGTGTGAAGGAATAGCAAAGCAGGGAAACTCAACACTCCTGAATGAGATCTACACAGACCTCTACATCACAGAGAGTGAGAGTGGAGAGATCAGTAATGAGCATGAGGTGAGACAGATTGAGACACAATCCAGGAGAGCAGCAACAGAGGACACACCGATTAAATGCAATGACATCTTTAGAGCTTTACCTGGACAAGACAAACCCATCAGAACTGTGCTGACAAAGGGAGTCGCTGGCATTGGAAAAACAGTCTCTGTGCAGAAGTTCATCCTGGACTGGGCTGAAGGGAAAAAGAATCAGGACGTCCAGCTCATATTTCCACTTCCTTTCAGAGAGCTCAATCTGATGAAGGACAAAACACTCAGTCTTTCAGATCTTCTTCATGTGTTTTTCCCTGAAACAAAAGAAATGGAAATATCCAGTGATGAATATAAAGTGTTGTTCATCTTTGATGGTCTGGACGAGTGTCGTCTTCCCTTACATTTTAAAAAGAATGGTACTCTACGGGATGCAGACAAAAAGAAATCAGTGGATGTGCTGCTGACGAACCTCATTGTGGGGAATCTGCTTCCCTCTGCTCTCATCTGGATCACCTCCAGACCAGCAGCAGCTGATCTCGTCCCCTCTGAGTGTGTCCATCGAGTGACAGAGGTACGAGGCTTCAATGAGCCACAGAAGGAGGAATACTTCAGGAAGAGAATCAGTGATCAGAGTCTGGCCAATACAATCATCTCACACCTGAAGTCATCAAGGAGCCTCTACATCATGTGCCACATCCCAGTGTTCTGCTGGATCTCAGCCGCTGTTCTGGAGAAGATGTTGAGTCGAGCAGAGAGTGGAGAGATTCCCAAGACTCTCACTCAAATGTACACACACTTCCTGATCCTTCAGACCAACATCAAACATGAGAAGGACTATGAGAAGAAGGTGACAGATGAAGACATGATCCTCAAACTGGGGAAACTGGCTTTTCAGCAGCTTGTGAAAGGCAACCTGATCTTCTATGAGGAAGACCTGAGAGAGTGTGGCATTGATGTGACAGAAGCATCAGTGTACTCAGGATTGTGCACTCAGATCTTCAGAGAGGAGTTTGGCTTGTATCAGGGGAAAGTCTTCTGCTTTGTTCATCTGAGCGTTCAGGAACATCTAGCAGCTCTATACGTGCACCTCTCCTGTATAAACTACCACATAAATGTGTTTGAAGAAATCATCAAACAGAGTTTGTGGTCTAAAATTAAGGACTGGTTTCAACTCAATTCGTCAAAACATGTTTCATTATCTGAGCTGCATCAGAGAGCTGTGAATGAGGCTCTACAGAGTAAAAATGGACATCTGGATCTTTTCCTGCGTTTTCTTCTGGGTCTGTCAGTGGAGTATCATCAGATTCTCCTACAAGGACTAATGAAACAGACAAGAAACAGTTCTGACAGCAATGAGGAAACAGTTGAGTACATCAAGAGGAAGATTAGGAGCATTAATTCTCCAGATAAATTCATCAATCTGTTCCACTGTCTGAATGAACTGGGTGATCATTCACTAGTGGAGGAAATACAACAGTATCTGAAATCTGGAACAATAAATAAAGCTAAACTCTCTTCATCTCAGTGGTCAGCTGTAGTTTTTGTGTTGTTGACATCAGAGAACAAACTGGATGAGTTTGATATTAATAAATTTGTTGTAGGAAACAATAAAGCTGAAAATATGAAGGTTTTTCAGAAGCTGCTGCCTTTGATTAAAGAAGCCAGATCAGTTCAGTAAGTAACACTGAGAATAATCACTTCACTGTCAAAAACATTAAGAAATCTTTATTAAATGAGATGTATATTATGCTCTGTGACATTTTAGACTTCAATCCAATGATCCATCAGACTTTTTGATTTGTGCTTTAGGTTTGTACTTTCTCTTTAAGAGTGGGTTCACTGCTAAACTGATCTGATCTGAGAGAGTGAAGAGTTTGTCATTGTTCTTTACAGGTTGTGGGATTGTGGTCTTACAGATGAAAGTTGCGCTGCCTTGGCTTCTGCTCTGAGATCAAACCCTGAACACATGAGAGAACTGGATATGTCTAGGAATGAACTAGGAAATTCGGGAGTCACGCTGCTCTCTGCTGTACTGGTGAATCCTCACTGTAGCCTTAAGAAACTAGAGTAAGATCATATATGACTCAGACATGAACTTCAGTGTAAAGTATATTTGAAGTGTTCAGCTTCTTTCTGCTGCTGTGAGTTCAATTGATTGAGCTGTAAATGATTGAACACATGAACTGCTCCTCAGTATCATGATACTGCAGGACTGAGAGTCGCACTGAAATACACACTTTCACACACAATCAACATTTTAATCTCTTTATCTTAAACTCAATTCAAAGCTGAGAAATTTATTCATCTTTCTTTTTGAAATATTGTTTTAATTGGGGAAAATTACACACAAATCACTACTGCATACATATCAGTACAGATTTAAATAACAGTAAAATCAGCTATATAGTGAATAGTGTCATTTGAACGAGAAGTTCATCTTTTATGATCAGGTTTTGTGCTCTGTGACATTTTAGACCTCAGTCCAGTGATTCATCAAACATATTGATTTATGCTTAAGTTTGTACTTTCTCTTTAATAATGGATTCACTTCTAATTTGATCCGATCTGAGAGTGAAGAGTGTGTCTTTGTTCTCTACAGGCTGAGATATTGTGGTCTCACAGATGAAGGTTGTGCTGCTCTGGCTTCAGCTCTGAGATCAAACCCCTCACACCTGAGACAACTGGATCTATCTGGAAATAACCTAGGGGACTCTGTGACGCTGCTCTCTGATGTACTACAGAATCCTCACTGTAAACTGGAGAAGCTGTGGTAAGATCATATAAGCCACAATGTATAGTGAGTATGAATCTGCCTTTTGCTGATACATTCTTCCTTCTTTTTTCATTACATAATAGATCAGCAAGGCATTTTTTTTAATAATAAAAAAAAAGATATTCAAAAAATGTTTAACAGATATTTAATAGATGTTTAATAGAAACTGGATGTGGTCTTCTTGCACTGATCAGAAGGGCTGGTGCATCGACCTCATGCAGCTCGTGTTGTTACCACTCAACCTCCTGCACCTTCACTGACAGCTTTACTGATCAGCACGTTTGATATGGTTAGGATTTGAGTGGCTGTAGGGTTGGGCTTTGGGGATAGCGACAAGTAAGGACACAGTAAGGCACAATCTGTTTATGATTTTAATGAATATATACATGTTTTTACATGGTGTTTTTTAATATACTGCAATACAAGTATATCTGCCACAGTTTACATTTACAAGCATAAAAAATACATAGATGATCTCAGGTGATGGAGGAGAAACCTGTACACACACACAAATATTACTACAGATCTGCTATGTAATGAATAGTGTCATTAATAAAACATTTAGCATAAGACAGACATTTTGCGTGCAGTAAAGAAATATCTTGACTGAGACTTTAGATGTTCATGATCATGTTTTTTGCTCCATGACAATTTAGATCTCTGTCCAATGACCCATCAAACATTATTTGTGCTTCAAGTTTGTACTTTTTCTTTAATAATGGATTCACTGCTAAACTGGTCTGATCTGATCTGAGAGCGTGAAGAGTATGTCGTTGTTCTCTACAGGTTGTGGGACTGTGGTGTTACAGATGAAGGCTGTGCTTCTCTGGCTTCAGCTCTGAGATCAAACCATTCACACCTGACAGAACTGGATCTGTCTCAGAATAAACTACAAGATTCGGATGTGAAGCTTCTCTGTGCTGCACTTAAAGATCCCCAATGTAAACTGGAGATACTGGAGTAAGGTTATCTTTCTGATACTCTCACATGTCTTTGTTCTCTGTAAGACATCTCCTTTAATGTAAATTCTAAGACTAAAGTCAGCTTAAAAAATAAATGTACAGTAAACACATTAAATCTTTGCACAAATGACTCCAACGACTGAAGAAGAGGTTCGTTTCATTTGTCTCGATCACATCACATAACCTGCTGCTCCTGTTTTTGACCCACTAACCTTGTACTGCACTTTCAGTGAGTTCAACTGCCCATCTCTGTGTACAAGTTTATTTTCCTCTTATTTTCTACTTGTTCTGAAATCCCATGAGCTCATTGTGTTCTCAAAGATGTCATAAAGATTTAACCTTGATGATCAGACAATAATGTGTGATTTAGTGAGCCAGAGTCACTGTGCCTTACTAGGTTCAGTTTGTAAGCTGCCAGATGAGAGCAAATATGACACAATTAAGTGTTTGATCACAAGAGTTAATAAATGATATGTAATGCTGAACATGTAGGTTCTGTGAAGCAAATGTCCTCCTGTAGGTGTTTATTAGAGCTGCAAGTGACTGTTTCTCCAGACAGATCCATCCTTATATCACTATGAAACAATATCACATTCAGCTTTGTGTGTCTGTTGAGTCCTGAAGCACATGACACACTCTCAGAAAATGTTCAAAAGCTGTCACTGGGGGAGTACCTTTGAAAAGTTACACCTCTGTACTTCATTTGCCCCTAAAGAGTGCATATTAGTACCTTAAACTACATAATAGGACCTGAATTGCATATTTTAGTATCTTTTAAAAAGGTACCACTCCAGTGGCAACTTCTGTACCCTTTCTTCTGCACCACTGATCATCAACATGCATAAATTTCATTCTTTCAGCAGCATGTGGCAATGCTTGTCATTATATTTCCTCTCCTGCTCTGAGACCAGAGTCAATAACAATCTACAGACACTTCAACTACAGTTCACATTGTGTCATTGTACTCTACAGGTTGAGTTACTGTGGAATCACAGATAAAGGTTGTGCTGTTCTGGCTTCAGCTCTAAGATCAACCCCCTCACAACTAAGACATCTGAATCTGATTGGGAATAAACTACAAAAATCAGAAGAGCAGTTTCTTTCTGATCTGAAGGATGATGAATCGTGTTATAAACTAAGGACGTCATACTATTGTGAGTATATTTCTAATTAAAGCTTTTTAAATTTGTGAAAGTTAAGTAACAGTCCTCATATGTGTAATTGGAGAATATAAGATAATTCAGCTCCACTTTAGCTTCTGTATATTAAATTGTGTTTAATAAGAGTTTAATTATGTGATGTTTCTGATCTATTTTCATCTCTTACAGTGTCACTAAGTGATAAAGAGAGAGTTGCTGGTAATTTATTGTATTAATCTATGATCATTCTTGTCTCTGGCTGTAATATAAATATCCTAATGTCTCTGGTTGTGTTTTTTTCTGAAATGGTGTTGATGTGATGTGACAGCAGTTTCTTCAGGATCAACTTATGGTGAATAAGGAGCCACTGCAGAGACACACAGTCACACAATCAACAGAGACGCAGTCTTGTCTTTGTCTTTTTGTGTTTCTGTTCTTTTAAATGGCAGATTTCCACAATGATTTGTTAGAGGACCTGAACTCACTGTATCATTTAAAACTCATTTTTTATAAGCTATAACCCATTAAAATCAGTGCTGAAAAGCACTATTAGCAATTTGGAATCATTTTAGATTCATTAGATATTGATTACAATGTAGCTGTAACACTCAATATACACTAACAGAAGTGAAACTAAATGCTCATTTTAATTAACAAGCCATACATAATACATTTATTGTGTAATACAGAAAACTTAATTTATTGTAATGTGACAATGTGATTTATCAGTGTAACTTTTTAACATGTTTTCTTACCTTCAGTAAACTCAGGAAAAGATTTAGAAGTTTCTCTTTAAGAAAATAAGAGAAAGAGTCTGATAAAAGATGAGGTAAATGTCTCTACCAGCAGATGGAGACAAAGATTATGCAAATGATTTCACTGAAAATGTATGTCTGTAAAATATTTGTATTATTTAGCTGTTTTATTATGATCTATTAAAATTTCCACCTAAATCTTAATATTCTTTTACTGATTTCTTACTTTCCTCCTCCTGTTTCTGAACACAGTTAATTACTAATAATTGCTATGTTGAATCAATTATTTCATCCCAGACCTCTTTAAGTAGTGAAACAAACATATGCATTGGTTTTTTCAGCATTGTATTTCATGAAATTTCCTAACTACACAAGAAGTTACTATATTATAACTTTTCAGAAATACTGACTTAATTTTGACTTAATGATAATGTTGACACGAGTACACACAAGTGACGTTAGGGGTCTCTCTCACACACACACACACTGAAAAATTAATTTAGCTGTAACTGATGGGTAACTGTCTTCCCCTAGTAACATGTATTTGATCCATTTCTGAAGAAACAGAAAACTCTGAAATGAGTCAAAGTATTTCTCTCTCACCTCTTTATATTTTGAACAAAGAGAGAGTGTTTGTCTCTCTGTACTTATCCATGTCTACTGACCTACACAAACTACTAATAAATATGGAAGATGACCGAGCCAATGATAGTAGCTGTGGACGGGGCGATACATATAACCACGCCCCAAACGCAGATCGAGCAGGAGATTGAGGTCTCTGCAGAACAAAAGTGTGCGTTTCTGACTTTTTGGGTGTTTTCAAACTGCTGGGTGTTTCTAAATCATGCAATCAAAATGATTCCCTTTTCTAGCCCCACCCCTAAATCTATCGTCACTATAGACGTCAGCCAATCAGGTAACCTTGTCTAAAAACGCCCCGATCTGGTTACGCCCATTATTTCCTGCGGAGGAGTGTAGTGCTGAGAGTTTGACCGGTTGAAGATGATAGCTGAAGATGGTCGCCTAATAGTAACTGACGCTGACAAGGATGAAATTGTACGTATTATGACTGAATCGAGTTAAAGTTATGGAGCATCGTCGACGGATGCCGTATGGAGACACTCGTGGTCGATTTCTAGAAAACCAAAACGCCAAATGCAGGTAAATCTTCTGCTCGGCTGGTGAATGTCGCAGTATCACATGCCGTTGTGTCCACAGCCCGCTAGTTCTGTTATCGCATCATGTTGCGATATAACCTACCGTTTTACGCCCAAAGAGAATCTTTTCCCCAACGCATAACTATATTTTACTGTATATTCTGTAAATAGTTTATCATAACAGTAAGAAAACTGTTCTGTAAAAGCTGTACCCATCAAAAATGCGCGCGAGTATGAGTGCCAATCATACTGAACGCAATCTTTTAAAGTAAAATATGCGTTTTAATAAAGTATTTGTTGTAGAACAAACAGATTTGCGCAATAAATTATATATTTTAGAAGAACAGTAGATTTTTAAAGAGGCTTTTACATTTAAAAATAAATGTAGAGTAGTGAAAATGTGTGTTCCTGCAGACCATTAATTATCTGATCAGTTTAAACTTGTTTTTTTTATTTATTATTATCGATATTTATCTTTATAAATTTATTTATCTAATGATTTTAAACTGTTCTGTTTTACAACTGTGGACTAACGTCAGTTTATATTGTAACATTTAAATATTAAACTTTTTGGAACACAATGTGGATAATAATAATAATAATTTTATGTATTTATTTATTTATTGTAGACATATATTTATCCAAATAGACTTATAAATGCTACTAATGAATGAATGAATGAGGCATTTATATAGCGCTTTATAATATATAACCTTACAAAAATACTGTATTTTTATTTATTTTTTATTTATTTATTTCTCAGATCTGGTGCTTTTAGCCTGTTTGCCACACATCAGTTCACACCTGTAGTGAAGCCACAGACTCCAACAGCATCAGTTCACCAGTAAATGCTGGGAGTGTTTGATCGTCAAACTCCAGGTGTGACAAATGAAATGTGTGTGAGATAGTAAGGAAAAGATTCAAAAAGGAGAGCGAGGACATGATTTTTTTTTTAAATCCATGCAGTAAGATACATGAAATACTGAAGAGCAAAGAGGTTGGTGTCCTTTCTTAATTTTTTATTATTGATAACTGAGAAATATTAAGGTAACTTTGTATTATCAGGAAAATGGCGGAACTAAGATCTGATCCTTGATGCTCACAGACCAATACTTGACTGTTGTTTTCTCTTGATTTTTTTTTTTTTTTAACTGAACCTAACTACTTAATTTGTTTATTTTTGTCCAAATAGGCGGCCAAGTGCACAGTCTAGAGCTGAATGAAGTCTAGTACCATGATCACAAAAAAGAATTTATCACAAAACAGAAGAGCTACAAAGACCAACAAGTCTTTTACTTGCCCTGAGTGTGGAAAGAGTTTCACACTAAAAGGAAGCTTTAAAAAGCACCAACTAATTCATAATGGTGAGAAGCTTCACAAATGCCCTCAGTGTGGAAAGAGTTTTACACTAAAAAGCCACCTCAACAGACACATAAGAATACACACTGGAGAGAAACCTTACGCATGTCATCAGTGTGGAAAGAGTTTTTCACAAAAGGTTAATCTCAGTCGTCATCTGCGCTGTCATGAAGAGACACTCAGCTGTGATCAGTGTGGCAAGAAGTTTAGATCCTCATCATATCTCAACAAACACCTGACAGTTCACACAGTTGAGAGGCCGTACTTGTGTCCGGTGTGTGGAAAGAGTTTTTCACGGCTGGCCAATTGCAAGAAGCACCAGAAGATCCATTCTTCTGTGAAAAAGCATGCTTGTGTTGAGTGTGGAAAGACCTTCATTACACCTGAATATCTGCGAAAGCATCAGAAAACTCACGGTACAGAAAGACCTTTCACCTGCTCTCAATGTGGTTATAGCTTCAGAGAGAAAATCCACCTTAACAAACACATGAGGATTCACACTGGAGAGAAGCCGCACACGTGCCATCAGTGTGGGAAGAGCTTCATACAATCGTCAGGTCTCCGTTATCATATGAATCTTCACTCTGGAGATAAACCATATAATTGTGATCAGTGTGGTAAAAGTTTTACATCGTCATCACTTCTAAAAAGCCACCTGATGGTGCACACGGATGAGAGGCTCCATAAGTGCTCTTTGTGTGAAAAGAGTTTTTCCCGACCGGATGTTTTGAAACAGCACCAAAAACTACACAATGCTGTGCGGGATCACATGTGTTTTGAGTGTGGGAAGAGCTTTACTGCAGCTAGTCATTTGAAGCAGCACCACAGGATTCACACTGGAGAAAAACCATTCAGCTGCCTGCAGTGTGGAAGGAGTTTCACTCAAAAAAGCCATTTAAACAAACACATACAAACACATAGGTCACTACCAAATAATATGAAGTTCTGATACAGCAAATGCTTTTAAGCTGTTGTTCAAAGAAAGCTGTGTTTTTACATTGTTGTTCAAATAAAGTTGTTATGAAATGTCACAAGATTTGTAGAGTTGTTTTGTGGTGCAGAAAAAGTATTGCATTATTTCAATCTTACATTTGTTTATTATTATTGCATGTATTCAATAATATGCTTTAATACATGAATGAAGAAATATGAAAATCTGAATCAGAAATCTGTATTGGCAACAAGTGATGAGGAAAGTTACTTTTAAAAATAATGCATTACAATATTGCATTACTTCCTAAAAAGTAACTAGTGTTACTTTTTATGGAAAGTAATGCATTGCGTTACTTTTGCCTTACTTTTTCTCATCTGGGCTGGGTTTACTTGTATGTTTTTAATATAAAAAGTTCTATTTTTAGCAAATGTAAAAGCCCTTTCACGCCGAAAGTGAAATGAATAAGTGTCAGGCTGAAGGAAATGTAAATTTGCATCTGTACAGTAGAGGACACAGCTCAAACAAACCTTTCAGCAAACCGTTCAGCTGTCATTTTCAGAATCAGAATTAGCTGTATTCGCCAAGTGTGCGCAAGCACACAAGGAATTTGGTGTGGTTTTTAAGAGCTCTTGGTACATACATGCATGCATACATACATACATATCTGACATGAGAACAGAAACATTTAAATAGTAAGACTTAATAATGTGTATGAATATGGAACAGAAGATTTATGTACAGATTTGTGCATTATTTACTCTATATATACAGCTGTATAAAAAAAATATGTATTTAATATTTGAAAGAGCCAATAATTAGAGATGGAGAATGAATTACAGAACACAGGTAATAATTCTTGTGTTAGCTGTTTAGGCCGGAGATGGCATGCGGGGGAAAAAACTTTTTATGCCTAGACGTTCTAGTGCACAGAGATCTGTAGCGTCTGCCTGAAGAGAGCAATGCAAACAGGCTGTGGCCAGGGTGAGAGGGGTCTGTGATGATGTTTCCTGCCCGTTTCTTCACCCTGGAATTGTACAAGTCCTGAAGGTTGAACAGGTGCACACCAATTATCCTTTCAGCTGTCCTGAGAGTCCACTGCAGTCTTCTATCTGATTTGCTGGCTGACCCAAACCAGATAGTTATAGAAGAGCACAGAACCAACTCAATAACAGCTGAGTAAAACTGTGTCGTATTTGCCTGTGGCAAGTTGAACTTTTTCTGTTGACGAAGGAAGTACAACCTCTGCTGGGCCTTTTTCACAATGGTGTCCATGAGAATGTCCCACTTCAGGTCCTGAGAGATGGTGGTGCCCAGGACTCTGAATGACTCCACTGCAGTCACAGTCAAGATGGTGAGTGAGGGGAGTCCTGGGGTGTTTGTCCTAAAGTCCACGATCATCTCCACTGTTTTGAGAGTGTTGAGCTCCAGGTTGTGACCAGTGTTGGGGAAAGTTCCTTTTAAATGTAATGCATTACAATATTGCGTTACTCCCTAAAAAAGTAACTAATTACGCTACTTAGTTACTTTTTATGGAAAGTAATGCGTTACGTTACTTTTGTGTTACTTTTTAAATATGAGCAGGGCTTGATTGTTTGTGTTTAATATAAGAAGTTCTATTTATAGCAAATGTAAAAGCCCTTTCACACCAAAAAGTGTCATAAATAAACCTCAAGTTGAAGGAAAATAAATTCACGTCTGTACAGTAGAACGCAGGAGAAGAAGGTTCAACACTATTCAGCAATAAAAAAACAATGAAGCACAATTGTTAGTTTATCTAAAGTCATTTTTGCTTATTAGTATGGTTGAATGGATCATCAAAGGTCAGCAGCAAAGACATTGGTTAATAAAATGGGATTAGATACATTTGTGTTATTTAACATTTAATTATTGCAGGTTTGTGTCATATTCTGAGTTTGCATTTCACTGTTTTAATTCATTTTGAGGAATACTAAATCTGTTTTGTTTTGTTTTTTTTGTGAGAGAGATGAATTAATACATGTTGACATTTAGTCTAGAACTACAGTAACAGTTCACACAGCTCACACAACGCCTCTGTACTTCCGATTTCTCCCAACATGGGGACAGGAGACTTGTCAGTCAATAAATGGGAAAACAAAGTAACTGGCGTTACTTTTTTGAAAAGTACTAGTTCAACTAGTTACTTGAAAAAAAGTAATCTGATTACGTAACTCGCGTTACTTGTAATGCGTTACCCCCAACACTGGTTGTGACTGCACCAGACAGCCAGCTGCTGAACCTGTTGTCTGTAAGCAGACTCGTCTCCGTCCTTGATGAGGTGATGAGTGTGGTGTCTTTGCAACCTTTAGAAGCTTGACAGAGGGGTCAGTAGAGGTGCAGTCATTTGTGTAGAGGGAGAAGAGCAGTGGAGAGAGAACGCAGCCCTGAGGAGCCCCAATGCTGATGGTGTGGGTGCTGGATGTGAGTTTTCCCAGCCTCACTAGCTGCTGCTTGTCTGTCAGGAAGCTGGTGATCCACTGACAGATGATCCACAGAGAGCTGTGTCTTTATTTTGTCATTTGCCTGTAGGTTGGATACAGTATTTGTAAGATGAACAGACATGTACAGTTTCCTCAGATCCTCAATCTTGCTTCATTCTGCTCTTTAAACTGCAACATTGGCAAATGATCATTTGTGTCACAACATCCATCCTTCTGTTATTCCTTTGGTTTAGTAAACTACAAGATGTTGATGGAACGTTAAAACTGGTCTCAGGTTAGCTATAGTAGCCTAAGTCAGTCTGGCAATTAACAATGTACTACAACATTTGGAAAGTACTACTCTTATAAAGGGAGGTATTGGCAAAATCTCACCTGTATTAAATCTATGCTGAAAAAAATAAAAAACTTAGAAATTGCTGGTAAATTTCACAAACAATTATAAAGAAACAGTAAGTGAAAAATTGAATTAAATATGAAATTTTGAAATAGTATTTTCTTGCATAACAAACTACAGTAATATTTGTTTTATTTACTACTTTGAAAAATATGTTTTTACATCTCTCCGTGAGCCCGCTACATCCTAGAATGTAGAAATGTGTGTTTTTAAATGGTTTTGTTTAAACAGTTATTTGAGTGGATGATTTGATATCGCTAACGTTTCCCCCTGTGTGTTGAGCAGTGTTGCCAATTTGGGGATTTTGTCACCAAATTTAGCTACTTTCTCATTGTTGCTGCGACTTTTATTGATTTTTTTGCTACAAGGAGCTATTTTAGGTATATTTAAATAAAAACAGCGATTTTTTTGGCGATTTTTTTTTTTTTTTTTTTACTTGGCCACACCTTGCCGTAGGCCCGTGACCTCCCACGTTTGCTCTCAATCATGCCAATAGGTGCGTTCGACTTCATGCAGCACTTAGCAGACCGATCGGCGGCTGACTTGAAGCAGTGCATGCCGGTTAGAAATTTAGTTTTTTTTTTTTTATTAATGCCAAGGCACCAAAGAAAAAAGTACAGAAAATATCAACATTATGCACAAAGAGATGACATTACATGCAAAGCACCA
>JAFVLL020022365.1:0-42404 GCA_021397915.2 Tor tambroides
GTGTGTTCATTCAAAGAAAGGTTTTTCTATGAATTAATTAGAGAAGAGTCCATTTTTATGGCATAATGTCTCTTTCCTAAGGGGATATGAAGTGAGTGTTGCTCTGCCTGCATTCCTTTGAGCAATAAAACTAGTGTTATCAGATCGGTTGCCATGGAACCGGGGGCCTGAAGTCATTGACAGACATAGTGGCACCCAGTATGTGTATTGGGTGAGGGGTCTGTGACTATTTGTTAATCTAATAACTAATTGATTTGTTAAATCAAATGCAAAATTGTGTGTCTGATTGGTCCAAATGCTGCACCAGCCATGACCAAAACAAGTGACAAGCCACATCACATTTTGCCAATTTGCTGCTGTCATGTGGTGTTGTGTTTGGCAGCTCCGCCCACCATGAAGTCTTACTGGTGCATAATAAAGTTCTGCATAACTGCATATGTGATTGGCAGTTATATTCACTTTCACTGTGTGGACAGAAAATTTGTCACTGGATACTTGCTGCTTCTTCCCGGTTAGGACACGATGTAAGTGTCCACCTAACCTCATGAGTGACTGATTTGGAATGCTTTCCATATAGACAACAACTCTTAATAGTGCAAGCAACACTCACAACCGATTTTTACTAGATTAGTAATAGCATATATTCTCTTAAAAGTATATTACATATGATATTTTGTGTAATATCCCACATACAACTATATTTTTTGTACTTTTGAAATAAGTCTCTTCTGCTCACCAAGGCTGCATTTATTTGATTTTAAAAAACAACAACATAAAACCAGTAATATTGGGGAATATTGTTATTACAATTTAAACTGTTTTTTATTTAAATATATTTTGAAATGTAATTTATTCTTGTGATGCAAAAAGCTGAATATTCAGCATCACTACTCCAGTCTTCAGTGTCACATGATCCTTCAGAAATCATTCTAATATGATGATTTGCTGCTAAAGCAACATTTCTTATTATTACCAAATAATAAGTGGTGCTGTTTATTATTTGTGGAAATCAGGCCAGGAATATTTCATTACTAGAAAGTTCAAAAGAAGTTGAAAACAGGGTTGCTGCTTATTATTTGTGGAAATCAGGCCAGGAATATTTCGATATTAGAAAGTTCAATAGAAGTCCTCTGTAACATTATAAATATCTTTACTGTCCTTTTTGCATCCTTGCTGAATATAAGTATTAATTTCTTAAAAAATATATATTTTTTTTTAATTCTTTACTAAAACTTAAACTAAAGTTCAAATGAAAAATATAAAAGTAAATGCTAATTCCAAATATTAATAAATCATATATTAGTATATAAATAACACTGCATCTATCCCGCATTAGTGTTCACAGACAAGTGGTCAGTTAATAAGTTCCTGAAAAGTGTAAACACGAAAATGTGGCACCATAGAAAAAGATAGTTTATTCTAACATCTGCTATAGTGCCCCTTGTGGCTAGGTTGAGAATGCAATGCATACTTTTGTTACAGGACCTGTCATAGGGAAGTCATTTGTTCATGTACTTACAGTATTTTTCCCTTCATCCACCATCTTTTATGGATTTTGTTTCACTTACTCTTGCCAAGAAGCATTATGGGATTTCCTTTTCCATAAAGGACACACCGGATGCTGCCTTAGAATGTAGCCAGAAGAAGCTACCTTAGAAAGCAGCATGATTGCGACTCCCTTTTGTGTTGGGAATGTGCTTACGATGCCTTAAAATGCTGTATATGCAGTTAGCTCACTAGGTTGTGTAACAGAGAGCGTGTGTGCTATGATATTGACAGGTTTGTTGACACATTTGGATTCATTTCGGGTTCATGTTAGGCTCTGGCCCTTTCTAATGTGCTTACTTCTCTCATATGACTCCTCTCCTCTTCCCTGTGACTGCGTGTGTCTCTTTCTCTTTCATTCATCTCTTTCTGAGGAAAATCTGATTTGTTTGAAGCCGCCTGACAGAGTTCATATGACTCGTACCTCAGGCAGCAGGACTGTGAGAGCAACCACAGTCTGGTTTGTCAAAAACAGACCTGCTGTTCTCTCTCATCTCAGCTCAGCTCTGATGAGACACCATGTGGCTGATATGAGTCCCATCAACAGCCTGTGTGTGATCCTTATCAAGAAGTTGATTGATCAAAATGAATCAAGGAATAAAACCAGCTGAGAACTACCGGCGGTGCTTTTCTGACGTGATTCTATTAAGGAGGATATTACGAAGTTATGCAGCGCTTCTGAAAAGATTTGGAGCTGTCCACATAAGTCATAACAGTTTAAAGTCTAAAGATAGCTTTGTAACAGTGGACTTTATACATTTCTTCATGCATTTCGTTTCTTTAATAAATACCATTAAATAACTATTTTTTAAAAAGCTAAAATATATCATAGGCAATGTTGCTACTGCAAATTTATTAAATATATTTTTAATTGAAATAAAGCTCAATTAAAATAAAATATACATATTATATGAAAAACCTTAACTTTGAAATGTTGCCTTGGCAAGCTAAAACTGAAAATATAAAAAATAAATACTAATTCCAAACATGAATAAATCATATATTAGTACATTAGCACAAAAACAATTATAAGTGAACCATTCGTAGATTCCCAAAAAGTGCAAACAATATGATTCTGTGGCAATTTTTAAAACCATCATTATTTTTGTGTTATTCTACGTAGTGGCTAGAAGTGCAGAAATTACACACTTCACCTTTAAATATTCATTTTATTCTTCATTAATTCAAAGCTTTTTTCCCCCACGCCTTCCAATGTGTCATCCACTTAGAGAGAAGCATCAGAGCATGATTGTTTGTGGGCTATTACACTATATTCATTTCATAATAATAATCCTGACAGCTGGAAATACACTGAAGTGATTCTTAATGGTCCTCCAGGTTTTTAGCTCCATCCTATGGGCGGAAACTGATTAACAAATAACTTGGGATTGCTGTTGTGTTGGTACAAATAGAAGTGTTTGGTTTATATGCTTTGTGTGCCAGTCGAGCATGAAAATAACACTTAAAGCAACGGTCCATGTTTATATCATTAAAGGAGAACATGAAGCATTCATTAGCACTATTTGGACAGTAATTGTTTTATATGAGAATGTGATGTTAGAATGTGTAGGTGCTAGTTGGCAATCCAAATGGAATGTCTCTTAGAAATTGGCTCAAAAAACACACCCTTTTAACACATTTTTAAATACAAGCACAAATCTCATACATTTTTGTTCCTATTTGTGATGGTTGCAAAATAGGCCTACATTTTTGCAAAACTCCAAAAACGTACCTATAAATTCAATTCACTGCATTCTTAAACTGTAATGAACACTAGTAGCAGAAAAACACCATTCACACAAATTACAGTTGCAGGGGCAGATTATATGAATAAAGATTATATGAATAAAGCCTAATTTTCACACAGTTATTTGTGCTCAGTACTATATTATGACCTCAAAACACTTTTACCAGTGCATGATTTGTAAACTAATACATTTTTACGTTTGCATCATATAACCGCCTTCACATAAATGGCTTTTCTGATGTAGTAACTTGCTTGGAAGCTTACCCGGTAAAGTACTCAATAATGCAGAGCACCTATGAAACACAAGTCATGATAAAAGAGCTCTAAGATTTGTTGTTTTGTTAGCACTATCAATTATTTAGAATAAGGTTTAGTGTAGCTGGTATGTCATTTTCAAATGAGATAATGCATCATTCTTTTAGCACCATTCACTAGACATCTCATTTCCAAACTGCCTCAATACACACAATGACCAACATAAGAAAACATATGCACTGGACATTTGACACTAAAAGTGTTGCGAAATCTGCAAGAAGCAACACAGGATCATTTTGCAGAAATGTCAACACAGTGATAACCACAGCAACACTGTGCTGTCTTTTACAACTCTTACAAATGTTCTTTTAACCCTTTGACTCATCACACTCATACTTTCATACTGTACACTGAGATTATTAATTCACACTGTAAAAAATTTAGGAGCAGTAGTAACCCTGCTGTGAAGCAAAGTGTGAATCTCTACTTGATCCAGGGTTAAAACCCCTGAATAATTTGTCCTCAGAATAATCTTGATGGTCTTGAACCATATTGTTTCACATTGTTCTTTATTATATACAGTGGTGGCCAAACATTTTTAGAACACTACAGGTCTGCTTCAAGAGACTAGCTGCAAAACTACCTGAAAAAATATGCACAAGTGCACCTAGGGCAAAAGCTGCTTTAAACGCAAAGGATGGTCACACCAAATGTTGATTTCATTTAGTTAATTGATTAAGAAAATCTATTTATGACATTATTTTTGACAGCATCCTCCTTTTACAGCAAGTGCCTAAAACTTTTAACAGTACTGTAGCTTTGCAGGTAGGTTTCTTGAAGCATCTTGGAGACGTTGCCACAGTTCTTCTGGATTTAGTCTGTCTCAGTTTGATCTGTTTCTTCATGTCATTCCAGACAGACTGGATGATGGTGAGATCAGATCTCTATGTGAAGCACTGGCTGTTGTCCTTGTGCAAACAAAAATCTCACTGGATTATTACAATTAATGGCAAAATGAATGTTTGGAAATGTAAACTGATATTTCTTACTGACACACTACAGCAAAAGATAGCAATAACTGACTTAAAACCATTTTTAGCTGCTGAAAATACTAGTGTTCTAATAATTTTGGCCACTACTGTATATAAACACACACTGTTATATATATATATTAGTGCTGTCAATCGATTAAAAAAAATTAACTAATTAATTGCACATTTTTCTAAAATTAATCGCGATTAATCGCGATTAATTCCACCTAACATTAAAGTTTTTAAATATACTTTTATATTGCAATAATTTCACATTCAATCTTCAAATGTACAATGTACAAACAACATAAAAGACAGTATTTTTTTAATATTTCTTTAATGGCATCTTTTTTTATGATTGAAGGCCAGCATCACTGATATCAATACTACTGATGTCTCTATAAAATAGTTTTTCCCCCTGAATATTTAACCATTGACTGTAGCCAGTCAGCATTACAGTATAATTTAGATCTATAAATTTTAACATTTATTAGACTTAACTTCTAATTTAAGTGAACTTAAAACAATCATCACATGAACCTATTATAATAAATGACATATTTAGCTACTTGTGCCCTTCAGCAGAAATATACAGAAAATGAATACTTACCAAACACTAAATTCTAAATTAAATATAGATGAACCCCTTAAAGCTATAAAAGTTATTGATTTCCTCTTTTTTTCTTTGGTTCTTGGATTAATAGACATCACAGCAGCTGGTTATTAGCTTATTTGCCTGCTATAGCTTTAAAAGCTGCTGCTGCTGCTGAACGTGACGCGGATCTGACATGCAACTCTCTTTACCTTTTCTGACCCACTTCAGGTCTTAAAGTCTCTACTAATGAGCGGACGAGTTGAATCGGGTGTTTTAGATGAGGGAGACAGTGCTGGGGTGCCTCAGGACAGTTTTTAAAACCATTTCAGAGACATGTTCTTAAATGTGACGCATATATAACATATTGCATGCATGCACGCAGTTTTAAGGCAGCTTTAATCGCCTTTTTGGTAACTTCATGCCTTAACTGACGGCATAACTAGGACATTGCATGCACGTAGTTTCTTTCGCTGTTTGATATGAAATGATACAGGCTACAGCGCGCGCCGGCACCTTTGTGCGTGTATTTGAAGAGCGCGCGCTACGAGCACAGTATCTTTTCCGCGCTCGCCTGGCGCGGAGGCGAAGTTAGAGCGCGTCTGAAACGTCTCTCGTCTGATGTGGTCATAAAGACGTTCTGCATCTAAATAACGGCAATCCTTTTCAAGAAAAAAGAGACAGAGGCAGCAGTTGCGAATGGGGTGGCCAACCCTAGCCCCGCCCCTGCGTTAATTGCGTTAAATATTTTTAACGCGTTAATCAGAAAAAATTAATCGCATGCGTTAACGCGCTAATTTTGACACCACTAATATATATATATATATATATATATATATACTATTGTTTGTCTTGTGAGAGAAATAATATTATTCAAGTTGTTTTTGTTGTTGTTTTTGACATGTGAAATGAGCAGCAACATTTTTGCAGCTCTCATGCACAGGATGTGGGTTTGCTGTCAGGTCATATATTATTTTTGAACTGCATCATTCTTCAAAAACAGCCTCCTTGCAAACCCTGCAAACATTCCAGAAACCCAATGATCTAGAACAAGCTGTTTTTGACAGGTAAGTGAGTTTTGAGTCCTATCAGTTACATGATTTCATTCAACGATGAAGTCTAATGCTAGTTTGATTCCTTGCGAAAATCTACACAGATGTGCGCGCACACACACACACACACACACACATGCACACACAGAGTATTGACATGTACTGAGAAGTACACACTTAAAAGGTGCCCATGATCACTCAGCTATTGATTTCTAAATGTCACTTAAGATGATTTTCCCATAATTTATTGCTCTGTGATTCTAGGTTACTGCTGACCTGGATATATTCATATACTCCCTTCTTTCTTTCTTTCTTTCTTTTGCTACATGCTTTCTCACTCTCTCTCCATCTGAGCTGTATTTCACAGTAATTTACAGGGCTTTACTGCCTTTTTGCTAAGCTCTCGGTGAGAGATGAGAATGAGAGCAGACCCTGAGCTCTCAAATGCACCATTATAGAGAATATGACCGCTGGAGATGAGGCAGGTTTATGCCCCGCTCCGCAAAAACCAGAGACAGACACAGTTAACGAGCTCATTTACATGACCTGATACGGCCATTACCAGGGCCTGAACCGGTATCAGAGGCTGGTTATATTTATATAGAACATTTTCTGAAAATTGCAACTCTAAAATATAAAAATTCAGTATCAGAAAAGTCAGATTAGATGTAGTCTGTTCCCTGTGCTGGCATCATCTAGTTCCTCACCAACTCAGGCTGGTTATTTCATTCAGATCTGCTGGTTCTACCTTTACCCTGGAAGATTTTAAGACGACCTTCACAGTATTGAAAAGGGTTTTTTATATGAAATATGGTATTTAAGAACGATGTCTTAGAGTAAGAAAGAAGACCTTTAATGTGAGTTTATAAAAAAAAAAAGGAAAAATTACATACAAAACCATGACTTTTAACCTGCAAAGATGTGGAGAACTGTTTTTTCAGTTTCAAAATTGTCATCTTTAATTGGAAAAAAACAACTTTTTATGCATTTTGGCCATTCATTTACACGACAACAGTATTTTAGAGGCCTGAAAATGCAAACTTTTAAAAAACACGTTTCAAAGTGCAAGTTTTTGAAAATTATACCATTATCATCTTCATGTAATCTACAAAAAAATGTGAAAATGGTGATGTCATTCTCATACATATTTCATATACATATTACAGCATTTACATATTATTGCTCTTTGTTGGTTTTGATTGCTTCTGTTATCCTCATTTGTAAGTAGCTTTGGATAAAAGCATCTGTTGAATGACTAAATGTAATCAGTCTTATGTGTTCAGGCGCAAAGTGTTTCTTTACAAAGTGACATCACCAACTACTGGCTTGGCGTGCATAATACAGTGCTTTTGGTCTTTTTTACAGATCTGTATGAACAACAACGTGACAATGTTGTCGTTTGTACGCAAACTGCAAAAGAAAAACTCTTGTCATGTGAACATACTCTAATTGAGAATCTACAGTAAGTCTGAAGCACAGAAAGGAACAGGCCACAGTCATAGTTCTTGTATTTGTGTGTGTGTGTGTGTGTGTGTGTTTGTTTGTGTGTGATATGTTCATTCTTTACTTCCCCACATAAACCCAGTTTGAGTTTCACACTGTTCCAGGCACGTACTGTTCATCCCGTTAGTTGTGAGTTGACAAATGATTGCACACACACACACACACACACACACACATACATACATACAAGGACTATGTATGTGGTGATTCGTTTCAGTCTTTAAACACACACACATACATGCCTGGTGGTTTACAGCAAGCGTCAAGCCCCAGGGAGCTGCAGGGTGGGCAGAATAACTGTTCTACATTTACCTGCTGACGGCTTTTCAATGGCCCAGCAGGGTCTGAGACTCCCAGATCAACCGGACATGAAACATGCAGCAGTAAAAAAATTACACACAGAGAGAAGGAGAGCTAGATATATAGAGAGAGAGATGAGAGAGGGATAGGTCACCATGGAGTTTTAAAGACAGACACTAATAGAAACAGACCTTAGTCAGGGTTGATGCCATGTAATTTGACACAACAGAAAATACATACTGCTCAAAAATATACAGTAGACAAAAACATCTGGTAAACCTATTGATCTGTACATCCTTATTTACAGTCTCTTTTTCATCTGGGTTAAAAGCAAATATGGTGTCTATGGGTCAAATGCACAGGTAAAGAACATAAATCCAAAAGTAATAAATACAAGTTAAAGTCTCCTCTTTTTTTTAGTCTTAATATGTCAACCTTGTCACAATGCCCTTGGGAAAAAGAAATACACTTTAGAATACCATTAAAAAAGCATAATATAATATATTTTTAAAATATATACTGCACTGTAAACTGAATATAATAAATTCGTAAAAACGTAATTACTGCTTGCATTAAAATGAAAATGAATTATAGTTTAAATTTATATTAAATGCAATTTTGCTGAAATTTAGAGTGCTTTTGATCTACTTTAAATCTAATTTCATAATTGCTATGTTAGCCCTACAATATGATTAAAGGGACCTATTGTATCAAAATCAAATGTTAATTGAAAAGTAGATATATGCAGAAAGCATCAGAATCTCTGTAGGTTCACAACCTTATAGCTTGTTAAAGTTAGACTGTAAAACTAGCAACATTCTTAGTGTCACTGTTAAACTTCTAAATGAATATTTATGTTCCAGCATATTTTAAAATGCATTAAATCAGCAAAAATGCAATTTACAAACAATTTATTAAAATATTTCAAATATTACAATGTAAAAGAAGCTTTGTACAACTTTTACATACTTTGCATAGACACGTTAGATTTTAACTGATCTATGGTCACAGTTGTGTGTGTTGTCTATTGTCTTGACCCATCTAATCAGATTTTAAAGCCAAATTGTTTTAAAAAAACAGTTTATCCAAATAGTAGATCAAATCCCTTAGTTGGGTCAATACATTCAGACTTTTCTGCATAAGATCAGCTTCCCAGTTGTCATTTCATTTCAAGATTACTAAGTCTTGGGTTTATCAGAGTGTTTTCTTAATTATTTCTCTCATGTGAAAATTCCTAAAAATCTCCAGTGGTCTTTTCAGTAACGATAATACCACCGACGGTGCATTTCACTAGCAGATGACATTTCAGTCTCCATGAGCTTTGACGATAATTAACTTCTTGCCGAGGCTGCAAATGACTTCTGTTAGCAGGCTGAACCACATGAATTTTAGTGCTGAAAATGTTATTGCGAAGAGCTTCTCACTATCTTGTGCGTCATCAGTCAGGGTGTGTAGAGATCGTCTCCTTGAACAGCACAGAGGAGGAAGTATTCTGACGGGTTTGAGAGTTTATGGCAATAGACAGGCCCTGATTTTGTCTGATTGTTTATGAAAGCAGCTACTCCCACAGAGCATTCTGGTTTGTTCTGTGTGGAATTTCCTGTCAGGGCCATCATCTCTGACTCAATTACGGTGATGTTATTTTCATATACACAGACTGTGCCGAAAGCACACTCTGCTTCGGAAATTAAATCGCATGCAAACACCTGGGGCCCGTGTTGGGCCCTTGCAGAGCCCTCATGTTGAGAGCATAGAGAGCTGTCGATACATGCTCACAATCAGAGGCTGTGCTCTAATTACAGATGTAATTAAAAGAAGAGCTCTGTGTTTGTGTGAAATCAAAACAAAGCTAAGTGACATTTCATTGGTCTGCTGGTTATCTAATAGTCTCACATTGACAGACTTTTGACTATCAGCATAAAGTCAGGTCCAGACGGCAATTTACTCTGGCCAAGAACTGCCCACTTAGAGTGGTACTGTCTGACCGGCATGCAAAATGATCAACCACATGCACTTTGTTTTGCTATGTGCATTTGGTTATGGTAATTCAATGATATAATGTATTTTTGAAAGAGAATACTGAACAAGAAAAAATTAAGGGCGGAACCTTATTTTATTAATTCTATCCATATTTATCAATTGACAGATGCCAAATGCATGTTTATACAGTAGGTGACTGTTTGAATGATCATCGTTCTGAATCTGAACCAGACATAGTCTTTTACAAAAATGCAATTTTCTAGTTTTTTTTTTGTTCAAAATGTTGCTTTTTTAATGAAACTTACCCACACTCAAGTGTTGATAAAAACAGAATTCATAAAGCTACAGTAAAATGTTTGTTTGTTTGTTTGTTTGTTTTTAAGCAGAGGCTTTGTTCTTTCTTTTGATATATTGCATTCAGATATTCATATAACAAAATATTCTGGGGGCCATGAAAATTTTGTGACAATGAGCAAAAATGCTGGCGGTGGCTAGCAACATTTTTTTAATGCTGGCAGGGAAAGAGTTAAAATGCTAAGAACACAAAATGTTTCAGTTCATTTACCTTTTTTTTTTTTTTTTAAATAAGCATCTTTGTCATAACTACTGCAGAAATACTATGGGGAGGCCCTAATATAATCAGGGGCCTTTGGATATAGTGTTGGATAATGGGGGCCTTTGAGGTAAGAAAGGTTAAGAACAACTGCTATAGACAGAGCACAACAGAATGGGAAAAAAGCTTTGAGACATTTTTAGCATGGCTATTTTTAACATGACAGAGAAATTACGTTGGATCTTGCGATATTGAGAAAGCTCTCGCCAGTAACATCTGAGGAGATTAATAACTTACAGCACTGGTATGACAGATTGGTATTTTAGCAGAGTGTGTGTTTGTCATTAGGTAATTTTCAGTGCATTTGGGGTCAGTAAGAATTTTTCTTAAGAAATTAATACTTTTATTCAACCAGGACACATTAAATTGATCAAAAGTGACAGTAATGACTTTTACACTGTTACAAAGAAATCACTTCAAAATAAATGCTGAACTTACAGAACTGATACGACAGATTGGTTGAGGGGGTGTTTACACAACACCATTTTCAACTAAAAACGGAAAACTTTTTATGTGTTTTTGCCTTTCATTTACACAACCACGGCAAACTTTTGAAGATGCAAATTTGTGAAAACGCGCCTGCATATTACATGTTCGCATAGTGTTTTTTTCACATCGTGTGAACGGGAATCGGTTTGACAACGTAACCATCGTTTCCAGGTTTTAGTATGTTGTTGTTGTTGTGTAAACATGCATAGTTTAGTAGAGTATGCATTTGTGGTTTGGTAATTTTCAATGTGCATTTTTGAGTATAGAGTGCGTACTTGTATTGTGTGCATATGTGTTATTATTATGTGTTTTATGTTAAGTTTGAAGGAATTGCTTGTGTGTGCATGTGTCTGAGTGTGCACATGTCCTGAAGTCTGGAATACGTGTCAGTCTGCCTTCTGCACAGAACCCTCACGACCGTGTTCTTTGAAGCCAGAGTGCTTCTCTTTGAAGATATCGCTCTCTCTCTCTCCCCCTCTCTTCCTCATTAAGTCCGTGTTCAGGAGCTAGAGTAATAGGAGTGTGGAGAGCAACATGTTCTCAGCAGGAGAGAGGGGGAATCAGAGCCCCATTAGTGTGCAGGTAGGCAGCCTCTGTCAGTGTTCATTTCTGCACACGTCTTCCTCGTGAGTTGTCATGGTTTTAAAATAATCTGCCTTTGAAAGTGCGGCGGGGTGAAGAGATGCCAGGGAGGCAAAAAATCACACCTTGCTTCATTGCTCTAAATCTACATCACATCTGTTAGAATATGAAAACTCAGAGAGGTGGACAGGAGAGAGCCGAAGAACCGGGTTTCACTCTGAATCTCCTGCTGTGCTATTGAAAACAGCTCAATTTTTTTGAATTTAAATGAGAGTCCCGATGCTCTTCTTCAGTCCCTCGTCTGAAGCGAGTCTGTTTATGGGATTTGAACTGTGTTGCTTGTCTCTGATGGTTTTCCTTTCCAACATGATGTGTGGGGGAAAAAAACAAGACAGTCTGTGCCTCAAGTATCTCCATTCTGACGAGCATTTAGAAATAGCCATGTTTTCTGATGAAACCGTTTTGGCAAGCATGCAGTATAAATGAAAAATCTTTCATTATAGTGGATGTTTTCGCAGCGATACTCTTAAAAACATGCAATGGACCTTTTCTCTGCCTGCTCGTTTTGACTGAGCATGTTCTTGTAGTGCAATCAGCCTACACTGACTCCAGAATAATTAGTTACACGGCATGTTCAGCTCAGGTGATTGGCTTGAAAACCTCCATACTCACATCTGAGTGCCATGAGCAAAGATGGCAGCAAGCAGGTTGCATACTTGGCAGTGACAATGTTGAGTACTTGCCGAGCAACTGCCATCGAGATGAATGGGGATACTAACAGATCACTTTTCTCAAGTACTATAGACCTCTTTGTTGCCATCATCATTACACTGCACCCAAGAGCCTCAAAGTACACTAAAAGTTTACAATCACTGAAATACGCATGTAGCTCAAACATTAGAGCATGGTGCTAGTAACACTGTGTAGCGTTTGGACGAATCAGACACACATTTAGTCATTATATTTAATGAATAATTCAGGAAACCCTCTCATTCCACAAACAAATTGTGAGGGTCTTTGAACCCTTCTCCTGGAAGAGCACCCTAAAAGGCTCAGTTACCAGGGAAACCATCTGATAAGACTGTTTTATTGCTCAAAAGTATGTGAGATGCGAAGTGCAGACCCTTCTGAAACCCACTCCATGCCCATAAAAACAGAACTTTCCTCCTTTTTAATTCATAGAAAACCCTTCTTCGAATGAACACATATCTTTAGATCATTGTGTATATTATTACTGTTCTTGTATATGTTCTTGTGCATTGTATCCTGTTCTATGCATGCTTACGATAGATCACTAGTTAATCTCACTTTAGTTGTATCATGTTTAGTCTCTATCAATTCGTCTTCGGATGATCTAATTGAGAGTGAATATTACACGTTGATACCTATGCAACATATTAGTGTCCTAAGAATCTTAAGTAGTTTGTGCATTAACCCCATGCAAATTACCATGCTCAGAGACAAAGAGCCATAAAAACTTTCCCTCCATAAGTTCAGGACTCTCATTGGCTCTTTGACATCACAGAGGTGTGACCTCCAAAGCAGATAAAGCTCTCACGTAAGTGACGCCTCCCAGTCTGCGGTTCTGTCTAAGAGGATGAAGATGTGAGCTAAAACTCTTCTGAACACCTTAAGTTTTGCGCCAGGCCTTGCGGCCTTGACTTTCCATTCAACCAAGGATCCTCAGATCTCAGCAGATCTTTCTTAGCTCTTTTTCCCTTTCTACCTGGGAAGAAACTCCCAATTACCACCGAGCCAGAATAACATCTTTTGGAGTTCATCACCCTTCAAACCCGGAAGAACTTGAAGAACTCCAACACCACCAAACCTTCAAACCATCAGAACTTTCATCCAAGACTGCATACGGACACCAAAGGCCGTGCAAGTATTGTACATTTAACTAAACGAAACAGAGGTTATTAGTACAAGTTATAGACCCCGTTATAAACGGCGCTGATGGTTTTAAACAGGTGGTTAACTGACTCTTTCCATAACTGCATTCTCTGGTTTCTCTAATGGCTTCATTCACCCACTTTAGCTCCCCTTTGTATGTACGCATGAGTGTATGTTTATTTGTTTGTTTGTTTGTTTGTTTGTTAGACTAGTCTGCATTAGTGTTTAGTTAATAAAAGTTGTGTGCACAAATTACATGAGTTTCTGATTCTGCTTTGCATATTTAATGTCCCTTTACGATTTTGATCCTTACTACATGCTCTAATGCATTAATACTTAGAAAGGTATTTTCTGTGGCCAAGAAAATATCCTTTCTTAGAGTTGATATGAACTTAATGTTCGCTGGACGAACAGATTAGTTGATGGCAATTTAATTCTGCGACAGTTATTACTGTCAGCCGATATAAATAATTGTAATTAATCATGATTAATTGTAATTATTTATATACAATTCCCTTTTAAGCACAAATTTGTAACAACTGAGTTTGATTTCCAGCAAATGCATGAATTGATTAAAAACTGTATACTTTCAATGCAATGTAAACTGCTTGGATAAAAGCATCTGGCAAATGCATAAATGTAAATGAGTTTGGATACTGATGCACATTCAGGTGATTTTGGTCGGAATAAAATGGATGCTTATCACTTCCTGACATAGGAAGCTTTTTCAGTGCTAATGCATCATAATGAACTCCCACATTAGGTGTGTAATTGATGTTTTATCTTGGTATATTATCATCCTTGTGCTGCCACAGAGAATGATGGGAGATATTTGGTCACACGTCTGTCTCCACATAAAGCAGCTAAGTATAGTGTTTTCTGACAGGCTACTGTTCTTCATCAACAGCAAGCAAACTACTACTATTAACAATTACTTGATGAATAGCAATTTGCATAAAAAATATTTAAATAAATAATATTGAAATAAATATTTGTGAATGTAAGTGCACTCCACTGTGAAATGATGAGATGATTTAAAAAAATAAATAAAAAAAAGTCTGAAAAACTTTACATTGCATTTTTTTTTTAAATCTTCTAAAGGAGTTTACAGAGACTTTTTGTTGACTTTTTACAGTATTTTTAGAGGTGGCAAATACAATCCAATAATTGGTCTTAACGATACACTGCTTAGCAAAGTTTTTTAAAATACATTTAATACTTAATAACAAAAAGGACAAAATAAATTAATCAAAAGGGACAGTTAAGACTTTTACATTATTGCAAAAATTTGAAAACAATTTCAAATAAATGCTGTTCTTTTGAAAAAAAAAAAAGTATTAAATGTTCCCTGAGCACCACATTTTAAAATAAAACAATTATAAAGTTATTTTAATTTGTAATAATATTTTACAGTATTACTATTACTGTCTTTTTGATCAAATAAATGCAGCCTTGGTTAGAAAAAGAGACTTAAATGCCAGTAAATACTATATAAACAACAATAGTAAGTAAAAATGTTGTCACATATTTAATTTCTGAATATTTATGAAATACTACTGACACACTGTCTAATGTGTAGCTTTTAATACACATCATCGTAACTATACTGATTTAAGTCGCACAGTAAGCTCCATGTTTCTGATTCACTATAAGAACCAACTCCTATAGTTTGGGAATCAGGCTATACTGGTTGTAAGCTGTATGATTTTGATTCACTTAAAAATTTCTGCATCTGAATAAGAAGTGATTCTGGATTCCATCACTATAACTGAAATTACTCTGTTTCCAGTATTTACAGATTTATAGTGGTATTCATGTGTGTTCACACATAATCACGATTACTCACATATGACTTAAAAGCAGCATTGGAACCAAACACACCCTGGAAAAATACACACACACAGAGTTCAAACACTCTCTCTCTCTGTGGGCACCTGCAGACAGGCTGGTGTAAATATAGTGCCTCTATATGCAGGTAATCGAGCCCCCGCAGCTCGTGATTCGCTGAGGCCACAGGGGTCTCTCATAGACACGCAGGCTGTTTAAAGCAGTTCCGGCCTCCCAGGATCCTCTGCTGTGACTGATGCTGATTAAAGCGAGCACTGCTATAAACACATGCATTCTGGTAGAGGAAAGTGAGGTTTTGGTCCATTTTTTGAAGCTGCTGTGTGTACATTTTTGAATGTTACAAAACTTTCTCCTACCCAAGTTTAATGTACAGAGACAACTTATAGTAAGCCATTTGCAGGTTTATTTCACCAAAAATTATAAACACTAGGGCTGCAGCAGTACATGAATTCATGCTAAAGAAAACAGATATAAGTTTAAACCGATTTAGTCCAAGTGTGAGCATTTTCAGGCATTTTCAGTTGTGAGCATTTTTATTTATTTGTTTATTTTACAATTTGTCATTAGTTAATGTATTAACTAACATTAACTGTTCATTGTCAGTTCATGTTTGCTCAGCTCCATTAAATAAAATTAACAGATACAACTTTGATGATTTAAATAATGTATTAGTGAATGTTAAATTTAACATAAATTTAACATAAGATTATAAATGCTTTAGAAGCATTTCACTCTGTGACTACATGATAACTAATGTAGTTAACTAATGTTAACAAATGAAACCTTACTGTAAAGTGTCACCAAATCCCTTGTAGTTTTGTATTTTTAATTAAAGAAATAGTTCAGAGTACAGTACAGTCGTATGCAAATAAGCACCTTCACAATAAGAACTGTTGTAGCCAGTGTGTTTAGAAAATAAGTAATTTGTAAGCTTAAAACTGAGGTACCGAACCATGCATTTTGTGTGGCCCTCGATAACACTGTGTGCTGGTTATTATATTATTTATTATAGCACCTTTAAATCATATTGTTTCACCAGGACCTGAATTTGGATATTGACCATGAAATCTGTAGCAAAAACTTCAGTCTAAAGCTTTTCAATAACAATATTCACATTTGTTTTCTTACTACAGTATATTTAATGTACTTTACTGTTTTGCAACCATTATATCTAAAGCTCAGCAGGAGTGCATTTTCCCAAAAGCATTGTTAGTCAACTATGGTTGCAAACCATCATTAAAAACTAGGTCAACGGTTCAGGGTTTCCCGAAATCATAGTTCAAACAAGCTTTTGCAAACAGCCTTGTTACGTCATTGCACAGGAAACACACTACACTAAAGGTCACTCAGAGGGCTTTCCAAACAGTGTTGATCAAAGACTGTGTGAAAGGAATATGTTTTGTCCATTAAAAAGATGTGGGGAATGAGATTAGTTACAGTCCATTAGAGAACTTTGGAACACTGTACAAGCATGTGCAAGCGCCTCATAAGACTGAGAGAGTCAATTAACAGAATGACTCAACATAAAATCACATTCTATAAGCAGAAAATCTTGAACTTTCCACAATCTCAGCTATTAAAGGTTTAACACAGACACTGATCAGTTTTAAAGGCCAAGCGCATCAAATAGCAGTTCACAACCATTAAAGTGATGAAGATAGGTTGTAAGTATGGACATGCTGAGGATTATGGGAGCTTGTGTATAATCCAGAGAGAATGCAGTCTTGAGGCACTCAGTCACTTTGCGCTGTAATGAAACACTCCGCTCATTGCGGGATGGTTGTGGCACGCTGGCGTACTGGCACTCTGCCATCCTGGCACCACGGCTCAGACGTTATTCAGAATAGTAAAGCGGCCCCTCTCCGGCAGTTGTGTTTCATGTGACCTGATTATGACTGTAACAATTTCACAGCACCAGCGTCCGTAATTGCAGTTCTGGTGATTTTATAAATTCTTCCACACAGCTGCACAGAAATAGGCTTGTTAATACTGGCATCATAAAATCAGATTTATTAGTCAGACTAGCATCTGTACAAGAAGTGCCACAGCTAGTTGTAATTTCTTTGTTATGCCCGGTCTGTTGATGTGTGAAGACATTAAACTGCTTCGAAATCAAACTACTTGCTTCTATTCTATACATATCTGTTATCAGATAATCTACAACACCATTAAAAAAAATAGTCTCTTATGCTCACCAAGACTGCATTTACAGTGTTGGCCAAAATTATTAGAACACTAGTATTTTCAGCAGCTAAAAATGGTTTCAAGTCATTTCTATCTTTTGCTTTAGTGTGTCAGTAGATATCAGTTTACATTTCCAAACATTCATTTTGCCATTAATTGTAATAATCCAGTGAGACTTTTGTTTGCACAAGGACAACAGCCAGCGCTCCACACAGAGATCTGATCTCATCATCATCCAGTCTGTCTGGAATGACATGAAGAAACAGAACAAACTGAGACTAAATCCAGAAGAACTGTGGCAACGTCTCCAAGATGCTTCAAGAGACCTACCTGCAAAGCTACCTGAAAAACTATGCGCAAGTGCACCTAGGGCAAAAGCTTCTTTAAACGCAAAGGATGGTCACACCAAATGTTGATTTAATTTAGTTAATAGAATTTAATTGATAAAGGAAATCTATTTATGACATTATTTTTGGCAGCATCCTCATTTTACAGCATTTTTAAACAAGTGCCTAAAACTTTTAACAGTACTGTAACTTGGTTTCTTGGTAGGTACAGTAGGTTTCTTGAAGCATCTTGGAGATTTAGTCTGTCTCAGTTTGTTCTGTTTCTTCATGTCATTCCAGACAGACTGGATGATGGTGAGATCAGATCTCTGTGTGGAGCAAACAAAAATCTCACTGGATTATTACAATTAATGGCAAAATGAATGTTTGGAAATGTAAACCATTCTTGCCTACTGAAACAAGAGACTGACACACTACATCAAAAGATAGAAATAACTGACTTAAAACCTTTTTTTAGCTGCTGAAAATACTAGTGCTCTAATACTTTTTGGCCACCACTGTATTTGATCAAAAATACATTAAAAACGGTAATATTGTGAAATATTATGACAATGTAATTTATTTTTGTGATGCAATGCTGAATTTTCAGCATCATTACTCCAGTCTTCAGTGTCACATGATCCTTCAAAATAATCCTTCAAAAATCATTCTAATATGCTGATTTGGTGCTAAAGTTACATTTCTTCTTATTATCAGTGTTAAAAACAGCTGTGCTGCTTAATATTTCTGTGGATTTTCTTCAGGATATTTGTTCGTTTTTTGGATGAATTGAATGTTCAAAAGCATTTATTTGAAATAGAACATTTTGTAACATTACAAATGTACTTACGATTACTTTTGATCAATTTAAAATGTCCTTGCTGAACAAAAGTATTAATTTTCCCAAATGGTAGTGTATATCAACAAAAATATATTTCAGTAAAAGCTAGTGAAGTTTTAAAGTATTTCTAGGTTAAATTTATATTGCAACATTTAATACTGGTTAACTTAATAAAGAAAATTGACAAAAGTTCCATGTTCAACCCTTGCCGTGTTAATAGGATTGCAAATTGCTGAACCTATGGAGTTTATTTTAATATTATTATTTTAATTTTAAGGCAATTTTTCTGTACTTTTTATACAGTAAACAGTTTAGTTGTGTTATGCAAGCACTTGATGCCCACTGTAAAATCTGATTTCTGACACAAAACCTGTTGAGCACCACTGGTTTATTCTTGCTTTTGCAGTTGATTGAATAATATTAAGAGAGTTGTAAGCTTTTTTAAAAAACTGTTGCTACTGCCTGACATATATCCCTGAAATAAGTGTGCTAAGAGATCACACTTGTCTCTGGGACACCTCTGTAAACAGCAAGAAAAGTGTCAGGGGAATGGTGAAACGCTCTCTGCCTGTCAGTCACTGTGCATGTCTGGGCCTGCTGACATCAGGTTGGCTGACATGACTTCGGAGGGTGGGCTTTGATCAGGAAGAGAACATTTAGATTTAATTTGTATTTATAGTCTGATTCTGACTTTTTTGTCTTAACCAATAGCTACTTGTGTTCCATGGAAGAAACAAAAGTCATAGAGGTTTGGAACAATATGAGGGCTAGTAAGTGTTGTCAGAAATGTTCATTTTTTTGGTGGCGAACTATCTCTTTAACAGCCCAAATGCATGTTGTCCACACACGCACACACACTCTATCTCCTCATCATTCTGTCTCTCACACACATACACACACCCACACTGGTAAAACCCTATTATCAATCCGGACACACCGACGCATCCATGCGACAGGATTAGGATGCTGAGGCTGAATCAGGGAGGCATGATGGGAATGCAGACAATAACCATCATGACGAGAATACAGAGGACACTGAGCACCTCTCCAGTACAGATCTATGCCTGCTTTCCAGCAGCACCCCAAAGGACATGGGATACAAGAATTCTGGAAATATATGAACTGACCAGAATATCATTGCCATATGGCTGAGGTTTCTTATAAGGAAATGAGAAAAAGAAGGAGACAGTAATGCAAACTAAATTTGTACTTTTTTACTGAAAATAACATGAGTGGTGCACCTGTTTTATCATCTACCAGGTGAGAATCATGAGTCTGATAGTTTAGAAAAGTAATCATACATTTATCTTCAACAAACCTGTTGATTTGAGGTATCATTCATGTCTGTAGCACAAATGTTGCAGGACGTGTTATACTGAAGTTTAATATTTATGGTTAGGGTTAAATGAACAAATCAAAGTATGAGCAGTAGTAATGGTGATGCTTGCCTTACAAAGCTGTTGAGAGTGAGAAGTGGCTTGTGTAATGTGTAGTCTATTAATGCTCCATCTTCAGAGTTGCCAGGTGATAGTTGATGACATTTCGAGAGACAGAGAGGAAAGGGAGTGTAATTATTCAATCTATATATAACACAAATGTGTTTCTTTTCAGGGATCACATATATATTTATATTTATGCATATAATTCTATACTATACTATATATTTATATAATATTACATTACTGTTCGAAAATGTTTGGCGCTGGTCAGATTTTTTATGTTTTTGAAAGTAGTGTGTTATGTTCAACAAGATGGCATTTATTTGATAAAAAATACAGCAAAAACTATTTAAATTAACTGTTTTCTATTCAATATATTTTAAATGCAATTTATCTCATTTTCCTGTAATGGCAAATCAGAATGTAAGATTTTTAAATGTTTTTAAAAGAATTCTCTTATGCTCACCAAGGCTGTATTTATTTGATCAAAAATACAGTTAAAACAGTAAGATTGTGAAATGTCATTTCAATTTTAAATAACTGTTTTCTGCTTGATTATATTATTTTCAAATATAATTTATTCCTGTGATGGCAAAGCTGAATTACTCCAGTCTTCAGTGTCAAATGATCCTTCAGAAATCATTCTAATATGCAGATTTTCTGCTCAAGAAACATTTATTACAAATCGAGAAAATTTTTTAAAATTGAATATAAAGTTCAAAGGAACAGCATTTTTAAATGGATTTTTTAAAAATAGAGTGTCAAAGTCTGTTCATCAACAAATTCTGAAAAAAATAAAAATCAATCAATCACAGCTTGATACAGTAATAATAGGAAATGCTTCTTGAGCACCAAATCAGCATATCAGAATGATTTCTGAAGAATAATGTGACACTGAAAACTATAGTAATGATGCTGAAAAAATAAGTGACTGAGTTTCTTGTGCTTCACATTTTCTTTCCACTATAAAACTGGATGCTCATTTGGTGGGATGATCAGAACATACCACAAGAATCAGCATGAACATTCCCACAAAGGACAATCTCAAGAATAAAGAACAGTGTAGCAGGCCTTCGTTCATTTGTGGGTGGTCCTGTTCATTTCCTCTCAGCAGCTGCTGCTCTGCACCACTGCACCCTCCTTAAATGATCTCTCGTTTCATGATCATCTGCGAGGCCAAGCATCTGCCAGTGAATTCCAAATGTATTTGTTTGTCACCTGGGTCCCTCCTTTAAGAGTTCAGGCAAAAGCTTTTTTGTTCTCACATGTTTTTTATGGTGGCAACTCAAGGTAGGTGTCTTATATATACACGTTTAAAAAGTAGCTGTATTTTAATACAGTACTTAAAATACTTTACAACTAAATTGTTACCAATAATATTACAAATGCCAAATCACTTATGTTGTAATCAGCCTGTTAATTATACTTTTGTTCTTCAATTAGCTACAATCCTTTGATGGTTACACCTACACATTTTTGACTTTAAGCCTCACATAAGACAGCAAAATATTTTTTCTTCAGAAATGTAAAACATGTTCATCACATAAGTATATTCAAATCATTGTCTGCATGAATTTCTTTTTTTTTTTTTATTAACTTAACAGATTCTGGCACAAAAATGAACATCATGTTATTGACCCTAGGTTTTTGTTCATTTTAATGCTACAACCCTAAGTAAGATCCTCATTTATCTTTGTGTGATCTTTGTGCGACCTTAAAACGAATTATACCATCTTATAGATACATCTAAAAAGATATTGCTCCCTTAAACATATTTCATGTGCAATCTGTTAAAAAAAGTAGTTTGAGAAGTATATCATTAGAATATTGATGCATTGCACAGGTAATGGTTTTGATGTTAATTTTTATGCACAGTCTATTTTAAAATCCCACAGCTGCAATCAGAGAGCTGTTAATGCTTGTCAGAATGATGCTGGACTCATATAATGCGTCAGTGCGTTCTGCATTATTGTTGATGGCAATGACTGACTCAATATCCTGAGTTTTAGATTCCGAAGTGTAACAGAAAGGAATTGGAAACTATACTGTGATAGAGTTGTGGCTTCAATGCATCTATGATGAGGCATCATTTTTGATAGATTTCAGCTCTTGAAATCATCTTTGTGGCCCTGACAATATAATCTTTTTTTGCTCTTGTTTTGTTTGACTTGAAAAAACATGCGTCTCTGCACAACTTTTCCAAAACAGATATCACATATGTGACCCTGGACCACAAAACCAGTCTTAAGTGTCAATTTTTCGAAATTGAGATTTATACATCATCTGAAAGCTGAATAAATAAGCTTTCCATTGATGTATGGTTTGTTAAGGTCAACTATTTGAAAATCTGGAATCTGAGGGTGCAAAAAAAAATCTAGATATTGAGAAAATCACCTTTAAAGTTGTCCAAATGAAGTTCTTAGCAATGCATATTTCTAATCAAAATTGAAGTTTTGATAAATTTACGGTAAGAAATTTACAAAATATCTTCATGGAACATGATCTCTACTTAATATCTTAATGATTTTTGGCATAAAAGAAAAATGGATAATTTTGACCCATACAACGTATTTTTGGCTTTTGCTTCAAATATTCCCCAGCGACTTAAGACTGGTTTTGTGGTCCAGGGTCACATATGTAAGAACTTAACCACCTTATATTCCAATGGACATTAGTATGGCCATATATTACTGTGATTAGACTAATTCAATTTATGGAGAAACTGTAAGCTTATTTCACATTTTTTGCTGATTGCGCTGCATTTGTATTCATTGTGCTAAACCCATAAGAGAATCAGGGGCGTTCTTAACCAATAAGCAAAGTAAGCAGTCACTTAGGGACCCAGGGGCCCCATCTGATATTGGTGAAACATATTTGCAGAGTTGAGCAATGTAGCCAATCACAGACATATCCGTTGATTTCTTGAACGCAATGACCAGAAGTGTTTAAGTTCAAATCCACTCACCGCTCAAAATGCAGAGTTTTTGTCAAGTGCTGAGTTCTGCATGGTCGGGAATCCTCTCATTATAACAAAGTGTAGATACGATGTAAATAAAAGATTCATTGTGCGGTGTAGAGAGCTTATTAACGGAACATCGTGAGATCGCAATGAACTGAAGTGAGTGACAGCTTTTAGTGATTATAAAAGGGAGCGATCTTTGCGCACATTCTATGCTGTATAATACTATCTGACTGTCTGTCCTCAGTAAAGACAGTATTGTTTCAAGTCACAATTTTTTTTTATCTTGATGTTTCAAATTGACTCTTTTATGTGCTTTTCCTAGGCATGCTGGTGCAAACTGCTGCATACTCGTATAATTGCACGAATGCAATGACTGGATATTTTTCGCTTAATAATAGGATTATTAAGGATAATTTTATGTTTGTAAAAAGATTGGAAAAGTTTACAATTTATTAAATGGACAAGGCCAAGCATTTTTTTTTTTTTTTGATAATGTCTTCTTTCGTGATCCGAATTTAAAAAAAAAAATTGTCTGTGTTAAGTTATATCTGATTTTCAACTTTGTTGCCATGAAAATACAATTCCATAAAACCTAAAACCACTGTAAAAATGATTTAAACTGCTTTACAACTCAAACAATACACACATTTTAACAGAAGAATTGTTTTTTTAATTATAAGCTTCACATTTCTGCTTTTAAATATCTCCCTTTCACTTCCAATTTAAGTGCCTGTAACCTTGATTCTTTTAAAGCGCAGCAAGTCAATAATATTTTCTGCTTATTTATTATGCTGTTTATTTGTGCGTTTAACTTGTATTAAACCAAGAATATTATACAAGGTCCCAATCCTCTCTGGATCAGTATATGAAATCACAGACGTCCTTTTAATAATTTTAACTCAAACATTGTTTGAGAAATGAATCCCATTCAAATAGGACTAATGAAGCCATTTAAATTCTGCAGAAATCTGTGGAGCTTTCTGATGAATTCTGCAGACTTATAGCTTATTGGTTTCTCATTTGCTCTGACAACTTTCTGGAGAATAGAAGTGTCAAGTATAATCTATGCCTTTGAGCTGTCATAAGCTAACAGAGTTTGGGGATTGAAGATAATACCAACACTCTATCCAAACAATTTCCCATATAAAACTGACCTGCTGAGTGACCCCATCACTCACAGAGCTGTGTGATGGAGGAATGTGGGAATGCACTGATCACAAGGGTCAAAGGTCAAATAAAAAGAAAGATTGTGATTCCTATACCTCTATCTTTCTCCACCCCCTCACTCTTTCCCTACAGATGGAGTCAAACATGCAACATGAACGGCTATACTGAAAAAAGACCTAAAATCAAGCAAAGACGCTCCACTGCTGACCTACCGGCCAATACGGCTAAAACTGAACAGAAGTGGAACAAAATGAAGCGACCTTAAAGTTTACCCTTAAAAAAAAGACTGGAGACCTTTAATTTGACCTCTGAAGCAGTTCGTTTTGGAGAACAGCAGACAAACCCACTGGCTTTAGATAGTGAAGCCTGCCACCGGTCGAAAGCATACAGTGATTACAGTGGATGTTTTCAGCTGCGAGTTTATATAAGCAGAGGAGCGAACATTGGGCGTCATGTTTTTTAACAACTCACATAGGTGCAGTACTGAACCCTCGCACAAACATCACACTCAGTCTCAGATGTTGAGTTCACACTTAAACCACCTCGAATGGAATTTATGAGCATGTTGGCAAAAGTGAAGCAATATGCTGATTTGCTGGATTACACAAAGCTTCCCATAATGCCTTAATCTGTCTCGAAATTTAATAATGTCAACACTGCACTATGAATTCGCTCATGATTACAAGCGGCTGGTTGTGCAATTTGAATTTCTATCGAGTGCATCCTCCTTTCCCAGCCATTTGCATTTTGATTTCCATGCCAACAGATCAGCTCTCCTGATGAAAGCAAAACAATTCGCCTGGATCCAAAAACACAGAGAGCGAGTCAGGAGACTCTATTAGGAGGAGCTGGAATGAGATGGACTTTGACTTTCTTTTAAACAACATAAATTGCAATGTTCTCTTGAGTCCTGTGACACAACATGTCTGATGCAGTTTTTGACAAATAGTGGAAAATGATTGTGAATATGGCTGCAGAAGTGCATGTCTGTTTCAGTTTTAGCACAGTAAACAAAGAGATGGACAGAAATATCATTACTCATTTTATGTTTCCATTAAAAATAACATACCCTAAACGTATTGCACACTGTGCATAAATCAAAATTGGTTTTAAAATCCAATCTTTAGGACGCTGTCATTTTGGTGGTGATGAAATCTGTTATGTTTGTTAAAACTGTAGCCAATATCCACTGAACTGTCATCACAGGACATTTAAGACTTTGCTAGTTTATGAGAGATGTTTCCATACAATTGAAAGTCACTGTCAGTGTGGAAAGAGAGGATGGGAAACATGACACATTGTTGAACTTAACTGTCTAAAAGATTCTTTCAGTCATGTACATTCACTACATGCATATGTGTCACATAGTGAGCAGAAAGGAGTGTATTCAGACACAGACAATAAAATTTCTAAATCTTTGTATTAATTGGCAAATGTTTCCTGATTCAGAAAAACTACCTGAAATCTGATCTCACAAGATCCAAAAAATCGGATTTTAATCATAACTCAAACCACACGTGGATTTTTTGATTGGCAAGCATCAGATTTCTTTTTTTTTTATGCAAAATACTAAATAGAGTCCAGTATGCCTAAAAAATCGTATCTTTGCAGCCTGTCTGAACAAAATCTTAGTGATATGACGATTCACTCAACTTACAGTATGATGCAATACAATTCACAATACTGATTTCACAATACAATTTTCTCATGTTTTTTAACAAAATGAGATTTCTCACACAAAATACTGCACGTTTCTAGACAGAGGCAAGATTAAAAGAAAATACCCTCTAAGATTTTCTGAAGACAGTCAGTTCTCCTCAGAAATACATTCAATATAAACCCCCACTGCCAAAAGTATCGCAATTCATTTAACATCTCAATTGACTTGAATCATCACATATTTTTATCAATTTTCAACCGGCTCGGGGTGCATCGTTACACACTTGCATTGTTACACATTACAAAGCCTATTAAAGTTATTTGCAATTTTAAATGCATTTTTTATGTCAAGATGATATAATATATGGCAACCTGAGTGACCGATGTGCATTATGCAATCAAGACTGATAGTTCACCCAAAATGTCATACCTGCATGACTTTCTGTGGAACACCAAAAAAAATATTTTTTGAAAAATGGCTCAACTGTACTTGTTGAAAACAAACCTTACTGACTTTAATTATCAGAAACAAAACAAAAAAAAAACATTGAGATATTTTTCAAAATAAAGTCATGCAGGTTTGGTACAGTGCAAGGGTCAGTGAAAAATGAGAAAGTTTTCTTTTTTGGATGATCGATTCCTCGAAGTTGCTGGATGCCTAAAAAAGACCATATGAATCTTTGTAAACTGCACTTTAATGATTTTGGTTGTTTTCTTCTGTGCAAAATACAGATGGAAAAAGAATGGTAGAGACTTTGGCAACTACTGTAGATCCACAGGCTTAAATGGGTCAAGTGTCTTTCAAGGGCACAATGGTGTTGTGATGGTTTATGGATCAACCCTTCTGAGGTTTGACAATACACCTTTTCTTTTGAAAATACACCTTTTCTTTTGAAAATACACCTTTAGACTACACCACCCCAAGTAGACCATTACAGGTCCAGGTTGGTGTTCTAAAAGTGTCAGATCCTTTCTAAACTTTTACTTGCTAAACCTTTTTCAAAGTTATGCAGTATTAAACAAAATGTTCCTATTATAACAGGAAAATTCAGTTTATTCATGTTCAAGTCTGACATCCCAAAACTAAAACATTAACAATGCAATGATTGATGATTTTTTACTTGCTGCTCTGGAACTTTTTACAGGACATGTGTGCCTCTTCAAAATCTGTGAGAAGTTAAAAAATAATGGCCATCTTGTTTTTGGCCATCAAAGTCTTGAAGTTCCTCTGCATGTCACAAAAACTTTGCAAACTCAGACCAAAAGAAACCACAATATGTGAAAGAACACAAGAGGCAGAACCGCAGAACTGCTGATGCCCTTCTCCTCACGGACCCACGTTGAACTCCAGACCGAAGACGAGTCTACAAAACGCGCCAGTCATTATGACAGATGCTCAACCCCCTGGCTTGCCGATAGCTTGCTCCTCCTACTTTGAAGTCATGATGCTTTTGATCTTCTGGTTTTCTGACTACAGAGGAAGAGAAGGGTTGAAAAAGTGAAGTCTCAGTGTGGTCTTCATGCCTGTGTCGACAGCTTAGAGTAAGTGTGTGTAGGTTAGTGTATGTACTGTACATGGTATAACAAAAATCGTGATTTTCTGTTATTTTCCTTGATATTGTAGATGTGATTAATAGAATTTACACTAAAAATAGTCATTTTTATTTTTAGTCTTTGATTATTTCCTTTACTCTATTTATTACTCTGAATAGAGGCCTTGTTGTCTTTTCCAGAGCAACCTACTCCAGAGCGCACATGCAGGCCTGATTTGTCAGTATTGGTAAGGGGCCTGTTTACCTGCTGCTTTGGTACTGTAATAAGGAATATGCCTTTCCCCATGTGCAACACTGGTTTGTAAACTGGGCCAGTGGGTCAATGCCCTGGGTTCTCAGAGTGACAAGGGCCTCCACAGCCTCAGGCTACTCGACCCTGAACTGCCAAAAGAAACTGAATACCAAGTCCCTCTACACTTAGAGTGCAAGCTGACCACTATTTCCCCAGGCCACTGTAGGCACATACAACATGAACTGACCACTAAAGCTCCCGAGGCCCCTTAGTTAATAAATGCATGCTGATTATCAGGGCCTCCAGATACTGTTTTTAGCATATGGGGGGGGGGGGCATATGAAATTTAATTCTTCACATTTATCCACACAGTAAAAATATATATTTTCAGCTATATTTTTAAATGTAATTAAAAGTAAACAAAAATGGCCGTAAACATATATGAATGTTAAAATATATTTCTACAAATATTTTTGATAAGTTTACTTATATTTACTAATATATTTCTTGGCTGTGTTTTCAATGTAAATACTGTCCAAAATGCATTCACCCAAAATGTAATTTAAGACTGGAAAAGAATTTTCTTGCCCCTTGAAGTACATTTTATAATATATTTTCTAAAACACAAAATGTATTTTAAATATAAAAATATATGTTTTTTACGGAGCCCCTAAAGGGACATTGGCAAAAAAAAAAAAAATGAAGACTTTCGCGTGCGCACGAGAAACTATCGCGTGCTCACGAGAAACTATCGCGTGCTCACGAGAAACTTTCGCGTGAGCACGAGGACTTTCGCGTGCACACGAGAAACTTTTTTGAGCTCAGGCTTTACAGTTTCCGGTTGCATCACTTCTGCCATCTTACAAAGAAGAAAACAAGAGCATGCATGTGCATGAATTAGCCTAATTGAGATCTATTTTGGCTTTCAGTACTTTTAAAAAAAAACAACAAAAAAAACACTTGTTTCTGATCTTGCATTTGGACACATAAATCATCACTGAACAGTATAAGAACAGCTTTTTCCCTCAGGCTATATTCCACCTGAACATATCAGCCTAACATCTCAGGACTGTCCATCTGTACATAACTTCTCAAAACTTTTCATCTGTAAAATAGCACATTCATAATTCTTTCTATTTTCTCTATATTTTGTACATAATCTCTTAAAACATTTGCACATTCATAATTCTATTTTATCTATACTTTTATTACCATATAGTTATTTTTTAATGCATTGTCTATTCTGTTTATTATTAGCCTTATATTTCATTCTATTACCTTAAATTATATGCATGCCTGCACTCTCTCTGTACTTTCTCCACTGGATGCTCCTGTCACCAAGACGAATTTCTTGTGTTTTTGTGTGTGTAAACACACTTGACAATAAAGCTCTTTCTGATTCTGACATTTAAAACGCATTTTGAGGTCTAGAAGCGATTGGTAGCTACAGTATAAAAAAACGCAGAAATTTTAGATTTCGATATGGCAATAGCTTATTGTCCCACATAAAACTTTAAAAAGTCAGTTAAATATGTATACAATCGATGTGATTGTTTATTTTTGATATTTATTACTTTCCTTCAGTTAGGGTTTTCAATAACGTTTGCTTCATTTTCGTTTTTTATTTCTTTGACATTTCTTTGACATTTTTCTTTCTTTCTTTCTTTGCCTAAATTTATTTATTTTCGTTAAATACAGTTCCTAATACAACATATTTTACCGTTTAAATATGTATACAATATTTCATTTAAACTGGTTTAACAAGCATTTTAGAAGTAAAATTAAACATTTAATCGTCGCGAAAAGACCAGATTTCAAAAAGAAAAAAACACGTTTAATTAGCGATTAATTAGCTATTTTTTTAATCAATGACTGCACTTTATATATATAGTAAAGTAATACTTATCAAAAATAAATTTCGATTTCGATTATATACATATTTAACTGGCTTTTAAAGTTTTATGTGGGACAATATGCAATACTTCTAAAATGCTTGTTAAACGAGTTTAAATGTAATAAATATTGTATTCATGTTTAAACAGTAAAATATGTTGTATTAAGAACTGTATCAGTTCATGCATGCAGGCAAAGAAAGAAAGAAAGAAAGAAAGAAAGAAAGAAAGAAAGAAAGAAAGAAATGTCAAAATAAATCAAAAACTAAAATGAAACACAGTTATTGAAAGCCTAACTAAAATAAAGTAATAATTATAAAAAATAAATGTGACCCATGCTGGCAAAATGAGTCGGAATGCGCAAATTTTCAAAAATGAGTTATTTTTATTTTCACATTCTCCATTAAAAAGCCGTTTGAAGGCAATAGATTCAAGCAGCAGATCTGATTTCGAGAAGAATAGTGTTGCTGTGGTTCAGTGGTAGAGCATTGTGTTAGTAGCGCAAAAGGTCGTGGGTTCAATTGCCAAGGAACACACATACTGATAAAAAAAAAAAAGTGCCTGAATGTGTCGCTTCGGATAAAAGCATCTGATAAATGTAAAATAGATTTAAAGATTACAAAGCAAAATCACCAAGCAACGTTGCATATTTTCCTCCAATTCTTTTCTATAAATACTATAGCCTATTATTAATCACAATATAGCCATTTTTTGTTTGTTTTATCTTTGTTATTAAAAATAAGAACAAAGATGCAAATAAACGGTAGTTTAATCAAGAGCAGCGAGTGATTCCGTATTTTCTTTTTATGTATGATTAACATTGAGACAGATCTGTGTATTAAGACCTACTGTAATGCATGGATCAAATATAATGTTACATATCAGATATTCCCCCAACCATTAACTAAACGTTCATGTAAGACATAACAGATTATGATTGTGTGAATCTCGTCAATACATATTTCGCAATAATTGTACTTTATAAGGGAGATCGCGCGCTCGAGGAAAGGTGCGTCTTATGCAAGCGCTTTGCAAATGTCAGTCAGCGCGATCGTATTGTTTTCATCAGCATAGGTTTGAAAATTATATTTCACTGGTTTGGACTCACGTAATCGAGAATTCGATATGAATATTCACAAAGCTGGAAGGCTGCTCTTTGCGACAATAGACCTACAACGTGGTGAGAAGCAGCAGTCGTCCAAAAGCGAGCAGAGAAAAGGTACTCTCAGAAAACGTACAAATAAAGATCATTTTAGATGTTTAATTACTATTTGTAGCATTGGGATAGCTAGAAGAGGGCTTAATGAACTCTTTTTTGTGAAAACCTCAAATTCGACCTGACATTTTTCACTTTTTTTTTTATTTGCCTGTATAGCTCAAAATTAGTCCGTGCGCATTCCGACTCATTTTGCCAGCACAGGTCACAAATAATCGCATATATATATAAATATATATATATATAATAAATATTGTATTCATTTTTAAACAGTAAAATATAACAAACATATATATGTTGTATTAGGAACTGTATTTAACGAAAATAAATAAATTTAGGCAAAGAAAGAAAGAAAGAAAAATGTCAAAGAAATGTCAAAGAAATAAAAAACTAAAATGAAACGAAACTAACAGCAGTTATTAAAAACCTAACTGAAGGAAAGTAATACATATCAAAAATAAACAATCCCTTTCCATTGTATACATATTTAACTGACTTTTAAAGTTTTTGTGGGACAATAAGCTATTGCCATATCGAAATCTAAAATTTGCGTTTTTATACTGTAGCTACCAATCGCTTCTAGACCTCAAAATGCATTTTAAATGTCAGAATCAGAAAGAGCTTTATTGTCAAGTGTGTTTACACACTGAAAAACACAAGAAATACGTCTTGGTGACAGGAGCATCCAGTGGAGAAAGTACAGAGAGAGTGCAGACATGCATATAATTTAAGGTAATAGAATGAAATATAAGGCTAATAATAAACAGAATAGACAATGCTTTCAAAAATAATAACTATATGGTAATAAAAATATAGATAAAATAGAATTATGTATGTGCAAATGTTTTAGGAGGTTATGTACAAAATATAGAGACAATAGAAAGAATTATGAATGTGCTATTTTACAGTTGAAAAGTTTTGAGACGTTATGTACAGATGGACAGTCCTGAGATGTTAGGCTATGTATTGTTCAGGTGGAATATAGCCTGAGGGAAAAAGCTGTTCTTATACCGTTCAGTGGTGATTTCTGTGTCAGAATGCAAGAACAGAAACAATGTTTTTGTATTGAAGGCCAAAATAGATCTCAATTAGGCTAATTCATGAGCATGCATGCTCTTGTTTTCTTCTTTGTAAGATGGCAGAAGTGCTGCAACCGGAAACTGTAATGCGTGAGCTCGCAAAAAAGTTTCTCGTGCGCACGCGAAAGTTTCTCGTGAGCACGCGATAGTTTCTCGTGCGCACGCGAAAAGTTTCTCGTGAGCACGCGATAGTTTCTCGTGCGCACGCGAAAGTCTTCATTTTTTATTTTTTGCCAATGTCCCGTTAGGGGCTCCGTAGATTTTAGCTATGCTGTTAACAACATAAATTTAGCTTATATTCGAAATATACCAAATACCAAATCATTACGAAGCAGCATAATCTTTATAATGAAATTTACTCCATCTCACATGCACACTTTTTGAAAGCTAATCAATGCTTTTCAAAGACCTCCTTCCCAGAATAATGACATTTTGGTTCTCTGACACAGGCATATTGCATTATTGCAATGATGTCATCCCCCTGATTGCTTGAAGTAAAGCTGAGGAAATAATGTCAAACTGCTGTTTAGAATCCAGATTCCATTCTTTATCTCTTCAATTTACCCCTGATTTTTTTTTTTTTTTTTTAAATCTTCCCTGTCAAGGCAGGGCTACTCCTAAGTGGCCCAAGCTTGACATTGTCACATGTCTTGTGCTTTATTGTTTCTGTCTGATAAGGCAGAGCAGCCTAAAGAGTGTTACCTCAGACATTGTCCTCAGTCTGAGTTTTAACCTCCCTCGCTCTCGCTGAGGCAGGACTGCCATAGAAACTGCCATATGGTTGCCTAAGCAACAGCTTCAAATGAGATTCTATTATTAATGACTTGAGAAGAAAGTCTGTCACACTATTTATCGATTAGTCAAGCCCAGCCCCTACGATCAAAATGTCACCCAGGATTTTTCTCTAGTCAAAACCCCATGGATTTCTGAGTCAATACAGGAAATCAAAAGTCAGATACATTCTGTAGTTATATTGTTTGTGTTGGATTGCTATTTCTTTGACTGTTATGAGCATGAACTAAATGGAAAATGAAGGATAGGAGAGAAAGAGTGGGAATGAAAGATTTGTGTGTGTGAATAACATAAAATGTTAGTTTTGTTCAAACTTTCTTAGCTGTCTGCATAGACAGCATTTCAAGACAGGTGACAGGATTATACTGCCTTTTAAGGTGCCCTGTTTTAGCACAGTTCTAAAGCAAAATGCACTTTTGTTTGCAGATGCTATCAAATGGAGTATAGTTGGCTGTTTGGCAAAAAAAAAAATATTTACTTGACAAGCAAAATGACTTAAGATTTTAAGTCTTGTTTTCTAAAAAAAAAAAAAAAAACGCTAATACGTGTTCACATCAAAACTGAAATATGCTTTGGGTTTAAAGTGGTCATGACATGGATTTTTTTTTATTATTTAATGTTTCTTGAGGTTTACTTAAAATGTTAATAAGTTTTTTGTGCAAAAAAACTCCTATGTGACCCGCGCTGGCAAAATGACTCTGAATGCGCATGGACTAATTTTGAGCTACAGGCAAAACAAGTGAAAAATGTCAGTTTTGGTCGAATTTGAGGTTTTCACAAAAATTAGTTCATTAAGTCCTCTTCTAGCAATCCCAATGCTCCAAATAGTAATTAAACATCTAAAATTATCTTTATTTGTAGCCTACGTTTTCTGAGAGGAGTAGCCTACCTTTTCTCTGCTCGCTTCTGGACGACTGCTGCTGCTGCTGCTTCTTAACACAAGTTGTAAGTCTATTGTTGCAAAGCGCATCATTCCAGCTTTGTGAATATTCATATCGTATTCTCGATTACATGAGTCCAAACCAGTGAAACATGATTTTTAAACCTATGCTGATGAAAACAAAACGATCGCGCTGACTGACATTTGCAAAGCGCGTGCATCAGACGCGCCTTTCCGCCAGCGCGAGATCTCCCTTATAAAGTACATTATTGCGAAAATATCACACAATCATACTCTGTTATGTCTTAACGTGTAGTTAATGGTTTGGGGAAGATGTGTAACATTATATTTGATCCATGCATTACAGTAGGTCCTAATGTACAGCTGTGCTCAAAATTATACATACCTTTGGTAAATATGATCAAAGAAGGTTGTGAATATAAGTCTGCATTGTTTATCCATTTGATCTTTCATTCAAAAATGTCAAAAAAATCTAACCATTAATTAAAGTAAAAAAAGTGAAAGTGGTTGAAAATCACATTAAGAAATAAATATTTTTTCTCTAGTACACAATGGCCACAATTATTGGTACCCCTAGAAATTCTTATGATTAAAATATCTCTGAAGTATATTCCCATTCATATTTGCATTTTTTTTTTATCACACCAGGGTGAGGAACATGAAATTGTCCAGCCTTGACTTACTGTTTCACAGGAATATAAATATGAGGAAAACAAAGGCCAAATAAAAACAAATTCCGGAGTAAAATCAAAGAATATATTTCTGATGTGCAGCAAAAGATTGTTGAACTTCACAGATTTAGAAAGTAGCTGTAAGAAAAGAGCTAAAACATTAAAAATCCACATTTCCACCATCAGGGCAATAATTAAGAGGTTCCAGTCAACTAAAGATGTTACAAATCTGCCTGGAAGAGGACGTGTGTCTATATTGTCCTAATGCATGCTGAGGAGGAGAGTTTGAGTGGCCAAAGACTCTCCAAGGATCACAGCTGGAGAATTGCAGAGATTAGTTGAGTCTTGGGGTCAGAAAGCCTAAAAAAAAATCATCAAACAGCCCCTACATCAGCACATGTTGTTCAGGAGGGTTTCAAGAAAAATCCTCCTCGCTCATCCAAAAATATTCAGTTGTCAGACACGACTGGAACTTCAAATGGCACTGGCTTCTATGGTCTAAAAAAACGAAAAAAAAAGAGCTTTTTAGGAGCAAACACTCAAGATGGGTTTGGTGCACACTGGGATAAAAAAGTACCCCATGTGTACAATGAAAGATACTGCTGTATCTTTAATGTTGTTGGCCTATTTTTCTGCCAGAGGTCCTGGACATCTTGTTCAGATACATGGCATCATGGATTCAATTAAATACCAACAGATAAAAAATTAAAAACTGACCGTCCATGCTAGAAATTTTATAATGGGCCGTGGTTGGATCTTCCAACAGGACAATGATCCACTAACAAACAAAACAAAAATGGGTCACTGAGAACAAAACCAAGCTTCTGTCATGGCCAACCCAGTCCCCTGACCTGAACCCTATAGAAAATGAGTGGGGTGAACTGAAGAGAAGAAGCACCAACATGGAGCTGGGAATCTAAAGGGTCTGGAGTATTTCTGGATGAAGGAATGGTCTCTGATCTCTTATCAGATGTTCTCCAAACTTATCAGGCATTATAGGTGAAGATTCAGAGCTGTTATCTTGGCAAAAGGAGGTTGCAAAAAGTATTGAACAAAAGGGTATGATTAATTGTGGCCAATGTGTATTAGAGAAAAACATTTATTTCATAATGAGTTTTCTCTCTCATTTTAAATTCTTATTCTCCAATGAAAGGTTAGATTTTTGTAAATTTTTAAAATGAAAGATCAAAAGAATTAATGATACGGGTTTATTTTCACAGCCGCCTTTGAACATATTTACCAAGGGTATGAGTAATTTTGAGCACAACTGTAGATCTGTCTCAATGTTAATCATACATTAAAAGAAAAGACGGAATCACTCACTGCTCTTGATTAAACTACTGTTTATTTTTAATAACAAAGATAAAATAAAAAATAGCTATATTGTGATTAATAATATAGTCATTTTTATTAAGAAAAGGATTGGAGGAAAATATGCCACATTGCTTGGTGATTTTGCTTTGGAATCTTTAACTCGATTTTTCTCGAAATCAGATCTGCTGCCTCTATTGCGCGGCTGTAGCTCAGTCATTTTTTGTCTGATTCCAACAAGTCATATATCATTTTGAAGGTATTTTAATGGAGAATGTGAAAATAAAAATAACTCATTTTTGAAAATTTGCGCATTCCAACTCATTTTGCCAGCACAGCATATATTGACAAAAATTATCATTTTCAACACACGTTCTAAACCTCTGTCTGAAATTATCAGTTTTAGTTAGGTGTTGCTTAAGGCTTGTCAGTAAAATGGCCACTGTTGGCAATTGTAGGCAATTATATGGGAAAAAGTATCAACACCCCGCTACTGCTAATGAGTAAAAATATTATCCATATTAAACTATAATTTACAGACAAAGCAATCCAATACAATTGGCTGCTTCATCACAACAAAGGTTTCTTAACAAACTCTCCATTACACTGTGCATCGTTTACAAAACCATCTGCAGTCAAATGCTCCGAACACACATATAATCCTCCAAAGTGATCTGGGATGCCATTACAAATAATCAATTGATTTGTTCCTGAAGCTGTGGTCTTTCTAAATGCTGTACAGACATAATCGTGCTGTTTAAACTGGATGCATCAAAGCGAACGTTCCTTTAAGTTGTCGGGAGTAGCTCAAGTGCTTAAACTGAACAGGCATCTTTATACTGTATCCAGTTTAGACAGCGTCAGAGATTATAATGCCTTGTATTTGCTTTAGACACGACACTCACTTTCAAATTTAAACAGGTGTCAGCTGACTAAACGCCAGTGGGCAGGGCCTATGGTATGATGATGTAAAAGGTTTGGCAATGTGTTTTGATGTCAATCACTCTAAAGGCCATCATATGCAAATATATTTGCTAGTGTGCCATCACAAATCGCACAACATTACAATCCAACAACAGCCATATTTAGAGCTCAGTTACAAAAAGGCTCTTTTTGTACTGAAGATATTTTAAGCTATAAAACTTGCAGGATGTTTCAATGGTTCAATTCCTCATATAAGTCAAAAGATCAAGGAAAATTTGATTTCTCATGTCATGAGAAGGCTGCATCATCCAGAATGCATAGCAAAGAGCTCAGTAAAAAAAAGACATGAGATAAATAGCTATTATACTTATATTTCATTCTATACTGAGAACTATCACCATAATTTAAAAATGACTATTTTACCCAGCATTAAGCCTATTAGAGTAGTGTCAGTAGCTTAGCAACATGTTACCATCAAAGTCTATTGTAATCAATCGTAAGTCAGGTCTATTTGTCCTCACTAATTGATTAGTTACATATATTTAATCTTCTCTACCATCACCAGTGTGCAACACCCAGCTGGATAATGCAACAGCAGACACAGCACTAGAACGCCCACCACATACCTGCTATCAACAGAGACACAGAATGATGTTTATATTAGGAGGGAATGATTGACAGAGGCTACTGGGCAAATTTGGCCAGGGTTACACCCCTGCCTTGGGACTTTTTTTGACCACAGAGCAACAGAAACTCGATATAATGTTTTATCTGAAAATAAACTTTTTTTCACTACATCGGGGCATTACATAGGATGAGCACCCCTGCTGGCCTCATATATACCTCTGCCTCCCATCCAGATACTGATCAGCCTCAGCCTTGTTTAGTTTCAGGGTTCAAGCTAGAATTGCAGACTGACTGCTGCTGGAACTTGATTTAGTGCAGAGATATTGTATCAGCTATGTCTGGGTAAAGATCACATACACACCAAAATACACAAACGTTGAGTCTCACCATGTCACCAGTGGATAACTGTGCATAATTGTACAGGAATTTTCTCCTTCTAATGCAAATAAACAGGGCTCGTCATAGACAATGGTCCAAAATTTATATTTAGGCAGCTTTAAAGTAATCCACAAAACATGACAAATAAGGGTCCTCTCTAGTGAAATGATCAGTCATTTTAAGAAAATAATAAAAATTTATATACTTTTTAACTACGATTGCAAGCCTTTGTCCAGTTCAGTTTAGTTTACGGACTCTTGTGTGATGCATGCAAGGTCACATGTGACATAGGCAGTTAAAACCACCCCATTGTTTACAAGAGGAACATGCAAAGTCCACACATCAAGCACCCTTCACAATGTAACAGTCCAAAACAACTGAGACGGAAGAGAAGAAGAGATGGAGTTTTTCGCCCAAACTCTTTGAAACAGAGTACACAGACATCGAATTTAGACAGATGGAGGAGGCTGCCAAAGCCTTACTAGCCAGGATACACACACAAACAGACATTTTTTTAACAATAAATTGACACAAAAACTAATATATGGCAATGACCATTCAATTTTTGGATAGCACTCTTCCTCCACACTTGTAAATAATTGGCCAGTTCTAGCCACCTCCATCATGCATGAACTTCTCAGCATGGGTATGTCATGCAAAAGTTTGTAAACTAAACCATCTATTGACCATGCATCACAGAGCTGGACCAAGGCGAGCATTTATTTATTTATCTATTTATTTAAAATAACTGATCATTTTGCTAGAGAAGAAGTTATTTGGTCATGTGGATTACTTTTAAGCTGCCTAAATATGGATTTTGGGGCATCAAAAATTGTCTACATTGAGCCTTGTCCACTTGCATTAGATGGACAAAAATCCTGGAATGTTTTCTTCCAAGACCTTAAATTCCCTTCAGCTAAAAAAAGAAACTCATATGGTCTGGGGTACGTAAATAATCAGGAAATTTAAATTTTAGGGTGAACTATTGCTTTAAGGTCTATTCACACCAAGTATGATAGCTATTCGCTTTATCAAGTTGTTACAAGGAATACTGTTTTTTACAATTCATAAAAGATGAATCACTGTGAGGTTTTGGTATGGAGATAAAGGCTGTGATCATGATTTTTTTACATCAGTATTTGAGCCATTTGTTGTTTGCTTTTGGCATCTGATTTGGACTCGGAAAAGGTGACGTGTCAGATTTATCAAGCAGATAACGATAACTATAAAGTTCTAATAATCATTCTAATTCTGTGAGAATAAGAAGTCCACACTGAAACTCTAACAATAACAAAAAACAATATCTTTGGAATCACTTACAGGATTATTTTTTTTAGCCAATGAATGATAAAGACATTGACATTCATTCAAAATCCACCCAACTTTATGAAGCCTTTTTAAAGTGCCAGGCTGCAACACGCATTTATAATAAACAGAATGTTATTGTCTGTTGGTGTGGATGTTAAAATAGTTATTGTTATAGTTATCTTTATAGTTATCGTTCTTGGTGTGAACAGGCCTTTAGTGTGACCTTACACAAGCTTTTCAACTAGTCTGTCTACCCTAGCTTCTCACATTTTTTCATACCCATCATCTATCCTCATGTGCTTTTCTCTTTTTTTCTTTCACTTTCATTTTCTACACTCTCTCCAACATCTGAGCCCCTGCTCGGCTGTAATGGAACATTTACCCTAAAAGCCCGGCTGAAACGGTGATATCTCCTCTGTGTGTCATCCCGTGGCTGCTTAAACCCCAGCGCCCCCTCTTTCTCCCCCTCTTATCTCTATGACCTGTAATAAGGGTGCTGTTCTGTGTGAGTGAACATTTCATCTCCAAGAAAATCGGTCTCTGAATGAGCAGGACATTTCTGGCTGTTCTCAGCAGGTGAGCTCTGTGGCGGCAGGTGAAATCCAACATGCGGCGATGCTCACGAATCTGATGATGAAACACACTCATGCATAGCCTGGCAGGCTGGCTGTGGGCCCAGAGTGCTCCTGTTTGCCGTGAAAACCGATGCATGTTGCAGACTGCTATGTGCGGAGAAAAGCATATTTTAAGCATATTTGTGTTTTGCATATATAATCTGAAAGATTCAAACTGCAGGGCGGCATTGATACTGATGCTGGTGGCATAGCAAATAGGGTAGCTGTTCTTCATCCAGACTCCCTCTAGGTTTGAAACTGAGAACATCTAGTTTAACCCTCAACAGTTATCCCAAAAATAACTCCAAGGGTGTTGGAGATTGGATGACCCCTAGTTCTGAAACTTCTGTCCTTCTCTGTGTGTGTTTGATTCTGGATATGCATTCAGCAGGAATTTTAAAGCATGTATAAAAACCTACCTGATGTCATGACGAAAATGTACCTGTGGGAACTTTTTCGCAATAAGTATATGCACTGCAGTTTCCAACAGAAATGAGCACTAGAGGTGGTAAAACGGAGCACTTGTAATCATTTTCGTACACAGTTATGATTACAGCTCCATATGTTTCAGTTTACAGACATAACAAGCTTGCTCGGTAGCTCAGCCCACACGGAATTGGACTTAGAATGCGGAATCCTTGGGTACGAATACCATCAAAAATATGTGCTGAAAGATGAGAGATTGAAAAACAAGTTAAAACAGCACGCTTGCGATTGCATTTTTACGTCACATTTACTTTTGTTCATACTATCAGGTAGGTTTAGGTGTAGTGCAGATGGTACATTATTTTAAAACGTCACAAATCATTAGACTTATAGCCCCACTCAACAGACATTTCGTCAGAACTGCGGTGACATACAAAACCAACGTCACATAAAACGTACCATATGTACGTTCATCTGTTCCGGGTGAAAAAACCAAACACTCTTTTAGCGCCACTCAGTGGACATTTAACATTGAATATGTCACGAAATGAACATGGAGGTACATATTTCGAGTCTTGCGAAGTTCCCACAGGTACGTTTCCGTTATGAGATCAAGTTGATAAAAACTTCAGTTTAATGTGTGCTTGTAAATGATTCTACTTTCTTTCCTTTTTTTAAGATTGTAAATGTTCCACTTTCCTCCATCTACATATATCCTTAATCTGTACACTATACACAATATATATCTAGCACATGTATTTGAAATATAACTTGGCCAGAATTTTTTTATTTGTTTGTTTATATGGGTCCAGTCTGTACCGTAAATCACAACACACACTAGAAGCACATTTGAATTATTCATCGTGTTTTAATGTAGGTGTGCTCTTCGATTCTGAACACTGGCACGGATCTGCGAAACCACAGGGAGTGCGTATGTAAAGAAAACTGTCTAGACCTGTTTTGTCTGCATGCCTGTTTGTTTAGATTTTATTTTGCTCTTGTTTTCCTTTCTCTCACACAAACTGCAGCTGTTTTGCATGTAGATCCCATTAGACTCATCGCACCTGTGCTTCAGGGCTTCAGTTGGACACCCACTCCAGCACGTCTCATGAAAATTTCATATGCAACGAGAACAAGGAGCGACGGCGGGAAAAGAGACGGAGAGAGGGAGGGAAAGAGAGCGTTCGACAAAACCGGTTACCATGGTGAGACTGTCAATGTCGATATCCGACGTGTCATCTTTTAGACCCTAATTGGGTACCCCAAGTATTTTTCTCTTTTTCTTTTTAGCCAAACCCCTCTTCCTTCCACCCACTCATTTATGTGGATAACGTGCAAAAGTTTTTGCGAAGAATGACTCAACCTCAATGGCTGTTGAATCACCACAGTTTTTCCCTGGAAATGAAGTCACCACACACTAACAATGCTTTCTCACATTCTGGCGCTGTCACCAAATCGACAAATCATTTCTAATAAGAAGTCTTTTCCTTGGCCGCCAAAACTACCTCCTTTAAATCTCAAGTGACTTCAAACACTGTTAAATGGAAAAGGGTGGAGAACATGCTGTCCAAAGATGGCATCTCTGTCTTTATAATGAGATTTTCACCTGATGCCAATCTGCAGACAGACTATCTGTGAAAGTTTAGGGGAGAGAGGCAGACGTTTGGGTGACAATGGCACAAATTCTAATCCCCCAATACACCAAAGCAATCTCAGGCCTAATCTACGGCAGACGATTGGAATGAGACGCCCTGATTAAGAAGGTTTCTGTCTGTCACTCTTCCCTTTTTTCTGTCTCTGCCTCTATCAATATCTTTCCTTTTTTTCTTGTATTCTCTCCCACTAGGCACCTCACAATTCAATTTGGTTTTGATTCAGGGAGTCACAACCTTACTGTAACTCAGTTTTTCAGTAGGGGCAAATTATTTTAACGTTCCAAAGTTTGGGGGCAGTTTTTTTCTTTTGAAATAAATTAATATTTTTATTCAGCATTAAATTGATCAAATAGTGACAATAAAGACAGTATTTATCAAAAAATACAGGGAAAAAAAACTATATATCACAGTTTTTACAAAACATTAACAACATAGATACAGTAATAATGAGAAATGTTTCTTGAGCACCAAATCAGTATATTAGAATGATTTCTGAAGAATCATGTGACGCTGAAGGATCATGATGCTGAAAATTTAGCTTTACCATCACATGAATAAATTACATTTTAAAACATATTAAAATAGAAAATGAACCTGTTTCCATCATGGAATTAATTAATTAATTAAATAAATAAATAAAGACAATTGTGGCTTTTTATCTCATAATACATTTTTTCACAATTCCGACTTTAAAAAAAAGTCAGAATTGCCAAATATAAATGCTAACTTTCTTTCTTGTAATTGTTTACACCTCGCAGTTCTGAGTTTATACCGCACAATTCTGACTTCTGAGTTTACATCTTGCAATTTTTTTCTC
>JAFVLL020022366.1:0-17157 GCA_021397915.2 Tor tambroides
TCTATCCATTCTAAACCAAGGACATGGCTGGATAATCAAAGCCATACTCCAAAGAGTATTTTAATAGTGTTGCTTGCTTAAAAACAAATCTGACAAGCAAATTTTCACTCTGTGGTAGAAGTAGGTTTTCTGTTTATTGGTGCCACATACACACATACATACATCTTTATAGCTTACAAACACACACACACACACACACACACAAACAAGCCAAAACCTAAACAAAACATTTACTGCCTTTTTACACCAAAAAATTTATTTAAAATGTTTTGTATTGTTTTTTGTTTTGTTTTCCAAAAGAGGACATTTCCAAAAGGAGGTTTTGTCTAATTTGACTCTAGGTTTACAAATCTTAACTTTCACATTTAACTAGGTACAAATTTGTCCTCAAATTGTAATTAAGTAGGCACAAACACATACATACATACATACATACTGTAGGATATCAAACGAATCAGACAAATTAAGATTCAATCAGAATATCGAAACATGAGGAGCCAAAATTCCACAGAGGCCCAAGAAAACAAGACAACGTCATAAATCAGATCCCTAGCGCTAGCCTGTCTGAAGCAAGCCTCTTTCACAGAACAGCTTCCACCACTGACACAAAGAACACTTATTGATAATTCCTACTCAGGAAGGAGATTGTCAAATTTGGGGCAAGTAATCAAGATTGATGGTCAAAGACACAGCACATTATGACCATCACATGAGGGAAATCATTAGAGACTTCGTTGGGTGGGTTCCCCCACCCAAGACACAGACCAGACTGAAATTCCTTTGTTCACAGAGCACATTCTCACATCCACAGAATGGCACAAACTGCCTTTTCCACATGCACCTAAAATCATCTTAAAAGACTTATGAGCAACACCCTGAGCTAAGACAGTATCTAATTGGTCAAGACACCAGTTGGGATGTGTCCAAAAGCCAAGTTTAAAAACTCAGGACACCATCAAACTCTCTCTTCTCTTCTCTTCTCTTCTCTTCTCTTCTCTTCTCTTCTCTTCTCTTCTCTTCTCTTCTCTTCTCTTTTTGCTTTTGGCACCACGTTTTGACGCTGTTTTTAGCGCTCTTTGAGCGTGCTCTTACCTACATGCCAGCTGCTAACACCACGATGAGAAGAAAAACCACTTAGTCTCGTTACATCCTTTCTTTCTTTTACTTTAGTTCTTTTCTTTTCCGTTGCGAGTTTCGTGTTCTCAGTTTAAGTTTTGCCGCCACGCCTTGTCTCCGAATTCAACTTGAGACTGTGACCGCCTCAAAACTTCAACCAGCCACAACTCCGCATCTTCAGCCAACGCCCAACCATTAGCTTCCCAAGATATCACTTCAACAACTACTGAACTTCCAACCAATTAGCAACCTTTGGAAACCCCCTTTCCTGCAACTACAAGGACAAAAGGGGATGCAAGTACAAACTCCATAGCTGAGCTGGTGCATTTAATATAATATTTTAGCCTCACTGAGAAACTCAATGCGAAGGTTAAATAAGTGATTGATGATTGTTCAGGTCTATGCAATTGCACATATTGCTGTAAACTTGGGATTTCACATTTTCATTCTCTTAAACTCATCCTTTCCTCACTTTCTCTCTTTCTGCAACTTGTGTGAATGCATGTGTTCATGTGTTAGATTAGTTTACGTGTCTTAGGTTTATCCAATAAAGTCTTTATATTGAAAAGAGAAGTATCTTGTGTTTTGTGCTCACAAGTTAATGTCTTAAACTGCCGATCTTGTTACTGTGCTATTTAATAGTGTTTTCACTATATTTTTTAATATAGATTTTAATATCCAGTGCAGAGTTGATGTTATACAGCTCGTTCAGTGAATCGCTGCCGACTCAGTGATCAGCCGCAAAACAGTGATTTTGTTCAAATTCCCTATAAAATCATAAATGATTCCCTTTGAGGTAAATTGACCTGTTTCCCTTACAATACATACATACATACAATCAAATGTTGCACACCTGACATGCATGTATGAAATTTGACTATTTGTATGAGGCTGGCATTGAGTGTATGCACTATTTTAGAACCTCATTCTAGTTTCACTCATTAAAAAGACTCATAATGTATTCATTGTGTCTGTGCTCTCACTAATTTCCCTCACACAAACCTATGCTCTATGTTAATACTGATCATTATTAATTCAACCAAATTTATAATCATTTGACAAGCCAGAGGCTAAGCAAATCTTAGCCAGACTCGGCTCAAGATGCGCTCTGCATCGCAATTAGCACCGCTGAAATCATCGCCCAGTAGAGCCAATTTACATGTACGGCTCTGAGGAGAATGGTCAGAGGATACTGGGATTGCAGCATGGAAAACCTTCAGTGTTGTGCCTAATTACGGTTTTCTGAAACAACACTGGCGGTATACCCAAGAGTGCTTGAGGCCCAGGCCTGAGACTGAAACCAAAATGTTACATACTCTTCCATAATCACTAGGCTTTGATTGCACTTTCCAAGATATTCTGCAGTTCATTAACCTATCCCTAAAAACTCCCGAGACATTTAGCTTAATAGAAAGGACATGGCGGTTTGTCTGCCCTGCTCCTTCTAAAGAATAACGATAATTAGCAGCAAGGAAAAGAGAGATGTACATCTACTTTTCCACTGCATAGTTCAGGTTTAATTTGCTCCCTCTGGGCATAACATTAGTATGAAGTGTGACAGGCAAGTCCTTCAGGTCATCTCACCACTCACAACTCTAATGGCGCAACAGGAGGAGGTGAGGTGACATTTTCAACCAAAAAATTCATTTACCATCCTGTCAGTTGTCCACTCTCCATGGTGAAATCTGCAATTGGCATTATGTCTTTTGGCATTATGGCATTATGGCATTATAGGTGCTGTGCAAGAAATTAAGTCAGGTATCTTCAAGATTCTCCTGAATTTATGAATAGCCTATGCATGTGATTATACTAGCAGCTGGAATTCATGAAGTACGCCTACTATGACACAAGCACTGACACACATAATGAAGATAAATGATGCATGATAATGTGTTATCTAGAGGCTCAACGTAGGAAGTGTGTGATTATCCAATGACAGTAGACTTTCCTGTACTGCCACTGGGATGAATTAGATGCTCGTGTGGATGTAAATATGTGGAAACAGACAGAGTGTGACATCATTGTATTCAAGATTGTCAAATGAACCATGATACCATCTGTTAAATCAACAATAGAAAACAAAGAATTTTATATTCATCTATTTTCCAAAAATGGATAAATGGCATCTATAGAGATAGATGGATTGATACAGTATATAGTGTACAGAACTTTTCACCACTTTCCTACCTGTTTCAGTTGCTTCCTCAGAACAAATGGGAACAAACTTTTACAAGGTTAGAATGAAAAAGTGCCGTGCAAATAGATGCTGGACTGATGAGCGGGGCAGATGTTGAATAGTTTGCTAATGTCAGAGGGAGAAACAGAGGCAACGTGTGCCAAGGTACACAGCATTAGGAACAGATACAGGTATATATCCAGCCTGGGCACAAGGAGTTGGAACATGTTGAAGTGGACTTGGCACTTGTGCCAGTGAACAGATGTTAATCCAGGACAGATAATTACATCAGTGAGGGAACAGACATTTTTCCACTTAATTTCCGTCTTTTAAAAAGTGTGACTACTCCCAGAGGAACTTGCTGACAGAACGCCCCCGGACCTGTTTCCTGGGAAGGAGCCCAGGGAGGCTAGCGTGCTGTCTAATAGGTGGGCTTCGCAGCGCTCTTCATCTCAGCGGGAGGGTGGGGGGAGCGCAGCATGTAGAAGACGGTCCTGTAAAATGTCTCTCTTTGTTCTGCTTTAACACCTCCAAAGATACAAAAGTGCTTGTAACTGCCAGTACTACAATAACACAGATTTATTTTGTCGGATAATTAAATTGTTTCATTGTGGGAGGCTGCCAGAGTTTTGAAATTGAAGCATTTGTTGTTTCCTTTACTTCAAACACAAATAATTATCTGACTTCAAATGAAAATAGATGTACATGTTTACTCTAATATCATTTTAATTACCCATTAATGTAATAAACTACAATTTCCCCTTTCCAATGTTGAGTGCTTTGTCTTTTATAAACATTGATAAGAATAAACTTTGATCAAGATATTATTTCAAGAAGCTTAAAAAAGAGTCTACACATAGAAGGATACTTAAAGACACAGTTCAAACTAATTTTGTTTTGTTTGAGTGAACTAAGCAATTTTTTAAAGCAATTTCATATGAGCAAAACTTTAAAACACCAGTATATTTAGAATATACAGTATTTGATATTTAATATCAATGTATATATTTCATTTTATGCATTTATTTATGTAAATATATGGGAAAACACAAACACACTGAATTAAACATGTGCCTCCACGTTAGTAATTAATTGATTTCCTGTGTTCAGGGTAGTGGGTAAACATATTTACAGAGCACAGCAATAAGCTTTAAAACATCTCACTTATAAAATATGATGTCAAAGATAGTGTTCGTTTGCATCATGATAGTGTACTGCCAATCATATTCAAGTGTGCTTAGCAAACATGTTGCAACTTAGTTTACTCAACTTTAAATGACATTAAAAGTACAGTGGGTGACTTCACAGGTTTTATAGCAGACAAGGGCTGCAGAACTGCATTAGGGAAATTTACAGTCCTAAAGACATTAGGAAATTCATGGCATGGAACCTTGTGATAAATAAAACTGTGATCAAGGTGCAGGCCTACACTGACTGTCACTGCTGACAGAGGCCTTCCGTGACCTTGCCAAAGAGTATGGTCACCAAGAATCCCTGATAACACCTCATCTAGATAGCAAATGTCCTTCATAAACGTCCTCCCTTGTACTGTTAATGGAGGCTAAGTGTCAAAGAAATATACGGCAATGATACCCAGGGCTCATATATCTTTGTGAACAGCATCTTTCTATCTAATTTACGGCAATAAAACCCTCCCCGGGAGGAGGCTGGAGAGGAGGTGATGTTTATGTTTTTTTCTCTGTTCTTTTACTCAGCGACCGGCGCTAAACTCATTTAAAACTGCCACCTTATTGATTTCTTCTGTGCTGTGAGCTGACTCACTGGCCACTCTGGTTCCACTACACGGCTATGGAAGTTATTTGACTAGCCATTTACATCACTCTCATTAAAGCGTGCAGAGAAATTTAATCCTCCTTTCATGCCTCTGTCTAACCTGTGAGGGTGGACTGATGCTGAAAAACGCTTCGCAATGGAGAATAATTAAGTGCAGTCTCCCCTTCTGTGAGGGAAATGAAGTGTACAGTATTGAACTGTGTTGATGTGTGGAATTGCTTCAACCGATTGATCAGGGTGAGAACTTAGTTTAATGCCCTTGGAAAGTGCAGCAGGTAATCCGTTGAGTTATTAATCTGCGAAGGGCCAGAGAGTTCTGAACCAAAATGGCAGATCTCTTGGGAAATCCCATTATGGCGAGAGTGTTAGTCTCCACCTGTGTCACCAGGCAGTGAAAGGATTTCAGCCCTAATACGCTGTAACCCATTTCTCCCCTGACCTCGGGTATTATGCCGTTTGACCCCGAGTGTGATAGAGGGGAATTGGCCTGAGATTTGTTTCCTAATGGAATTCATTTTTGTGTTACTTATCGGCTGTTGAAACAGAGTAAGGACACAAGCACACAGGTGATTGTCAGTGGGATTGTCAATGGGTGTCACGAGAATGCTTTGCCACATCATGACTGGGAGGATCACAGCCAGGGAACCAGGACAGTAAAATAGATTGTGTTTTTCAGAGCTCGATACAACAATGACAGGAAATAATGAATGCCATAACAATGCCATTCCAGGATGGTTTTTCTTTCCAAACATTTTGGTAAGTTGCTGAAAAAATTGACTTCAGCCTGACACTATTTTTGATATCATTAAAATGATGGAAGTTCCCCAGCTGAAGCCCCCAGTCTGGCAAGTCACAAACAGAGAGCTATGACAAATTCATTTAAAAGGGGTGCAGGTGGCAGAGGGAGGGCTGATGATTGAAAACTGAGCTCCCTTGTTTCCTGATGTTGATACTCCATGTCGGGACAGTCCATTTATACAATAATACATTCTGTGAATTGTGGGGACTTTCCATAGACTTCTATTATTCTGACCAAACAATATGTTCTATCCCCTAACCCTAAACCTACAACTTACAGAAAACCTGTTTGCACTGTTACACTTTCAGATAAACTTCATGTACTATTTTTATTTAATTTTTTTTTCCCTTGTAGGGACCACAGGCTGGTCCCCACAATGTCAAAAATTTCAGGTTTTGCTCTCATTGTGGGGACATTTGATCCCCACAATGTAGAATAAACAAGTACAAACGTGTGTGTGTGTGTGTGTGTGTGTGTGTGTGTGTGTGTGTGTGTGTGTGAATAGGCATACATACATACATACATACAAACATACATGCATGCATGCATATATAGATCCATACATAAACACAGAGCTGTATATAAATAAATATAAATGTAATAAATTATAATATATATTTATTCATATAAAATATAAATATAAATAAACACTAAAAATGTATAATAATAATAATAATAATTATAATAATACCTGATTACTTTTTCTGAGTTTAATTTGCATAAAGGACTGATTGATCGTATATTATTCTTTACAATGGAGGGGAATAAGAAACACTGAACCATTAAGAGTTGGTAAGATAAATATAAATACAAATATACATAAATACAAATATAAATTAAATTAAATTAAACACTCTGGAAAAAGTATAATAATAATAATAATAATAATAATAATAATAATCTGGCTACTCTTTCTGAGTTTATGCTGCATTAATGACTGACTGATTCTATATTATTCTTTACATTAATGGAGGGGAATAAGAAACACTAGAAGCAGCAAAGAGTCAAAGAGGGGGTAGACAAGTTTAACCAAGTTTAATCACTAATAAAAACCCAGCTGCAGAGGTGAGACACCCTTGCTTGATTGGCAATTAGCATTTAGATCAGATATAAAAGAGGTCTGACAACTGCCAGTTTGATGTGGGGTTTTTAAGCCACAGAAGAGTACTAGCTGAACTCCAGGCCAAGCAGTCTCGAAACAGCAAAGTTATTTAATGTTTGGAACAATCTCAACAGTAATGTGAGCATATGCCAAACATGAACAAACTGCATTGGCAAAAATAATCACAGTAAGTCTAAGCTCACTAACAGGAACAGACGACCACTTAACAGAAAAGGTGCTAAATGGCACAAATGTACAGCGTCATAAATTACCATAGAATTACATCAGCACCTCTGTGACCCTGTCACAACAAAATCTGCATGTCAACAGCTTCACAAAGCTAAAATTGTTGGCAGTAATGCTATCAGTAAACCACTTGGACAAAACCTGGACCAAATGGCCAACTGTTAAACATGGTGGGTATTTGTAATGGTATGGGTTGCCACCTCATGGGAGCCATTAGGTCCAGCGATTGCACTGCACAGTTGCATAACGGCCAAAGAATATGAGGCCATTTTACAAGAGCAGGTGCATTCAGTGCCGCCAATGCCCCTCCATTATGATATTCATGCATTGCAGAGTGATAATCTTCACATCCACACCCCAGATTCAGATGTAACAACATCAGACCTATTATTATGAATATATAAATACATTTGTGAGACAATATCTTATATATGTATGGATATTAAATCTATCTATAACATACTTAAAACGTCACCATATTGCTATTAAATACATTTATACACATACATTCATTTGAAAACACAGATTACTTTTTTATTTTTTAATGTCACCTAATGGAGCAGGAATCTAAACTATAAATGTAAATTAATGTAAATTATTATTAGACATTAAAAATGTAATTTTATCTGACTCAAAGCCCTATTTTCAGCAGCCATTATACTCTAGTCTACTAAAAGACTTTATTTTGTATTATCCTTAAGAAATTCTTTGACTGTGCTGAACTTGTACTCAAGAAACTTTTCTTATTAGCACTGTTATAAAACAAAGATTTGACTGTAAACAATTAGAAAACAGAATTACACAAGTATAAATCTGAGGTTGAGCTGCTGAGCTGTTATGGGCACAGTTTGATAGTGAGAAGCGATAAATAACACCTACCTGATGTGCTGCAGAATGCATGAGACGAAACGTCAGCTGAATATTTTAATAAACTGACTGCTAGAAAGCATAAGATGTGATAAACAGTTTCATCCTAGGTGAACTAAACTGTCAATTTCTTTAAACATAGAAAAAAACATTAACATGTCTTTTGAATTATTGTGTACGTTATATAACGTTAGCAAAGAGTTAAGAGGATGTGCAATGACAGCAGGCAGAAAGTAATGGCAAGGGATTGAGTCACGCTCTCTTCTATGTCCTAGATGTGTTGTTGCGTGTACCCTCTACATCCCAAGAGCACCTCCATCCACAACATGACTAAATGATGTCAGCCTGCTCTTCTCCTGTGGCCTGTAGACAGGAATTAAAAGCGTGTCGTTTCAAAAGAATTACGGGCCCTGCAGCACTGACCTGATTGGTGACATTCCAGAGTTTCTAAAATACTCTTTTGAAAAATGTACATGGAAAAAAAAAACATTACATCCCAGAATGGTTCATGGGAGGACATTCGAGGAGCTGTGATGGTTATAGATGTGTCTTTGTATGTAAACTCTTGACTCATACTCAGGTGTCAAAAGGAGCAGCGGGAAATGAACCGCTCCATTATGTGTGCCGTACCGCACATAAAGTCCAAGCATCATCTCAGCATACAAGTGATATTGGAAGCATGAAAGTGACAGATATTGGTAAACATGAATATCCGGGTCAACACATGAAGCAATTCTGCATCTCTTCCCGTAACAATATCAACATCTACCACCCGTCTAACCTGCATACTGACATATGAGAGAGAATCCCTGCTCAGTGGCTTGATGATACAAAAGCAAATAAGGGGAGAGTGCCTGTTTTGTTAGAGAACACCTTTCCATGGTGTCCGTGCAATCTGGCATGTCGGTAGAAATATGTCAGACTGGCATGTGGCATTTTCCTGCGGCGTTTACTCCTGCTACAAATCAATAGAGCACCATTGTTAATAAGCATGCAATGAAAATCAGTTTGGTGCCCAGTGACCTGAGCTCAGGTTGTCAATTCAACAAGTTGAATGCATATCACATGTTTGTGTGGTTGTTTGTGCGTGTAACACATTATTGAGTGTGTAAAAAAGTGCATCGGTACATCCTCCGTGACCATATTCATTCATAAAAACATACTACCCCACACACAGGGAGGAAAAAGCCTTTTCAACAACACAAGTATCTGACCAAGAATCTCTGTGTCACTTAATAGCAGCATTAGGAAGTACTGAGGCACACGGTCGGTACAAGGACTCCTTATTTTCTTGGCACATCAAATTTGAATGTCAAAACAAAAACAGAGAGCGTTTGGCTAGACTTTTACCCACTCATGTCGCACTCTCCATAAAGATTATCCTCTTATCTGTCCCCAACAGATTAATAAAGGCCTTAAGGAAGACCACATTCAGCTATACAAACTCACAAATTAACAAATGCAACTTTGGCTCAACACAACTTGTATGTAATTAACCAATGTAGGAGGAGACTAACGCAGATGAGAATTAGAAATAAATGGCCATCGGGCTTATGTGTGGTCATACAAATGAAGTCATTTACGGTTATTACGGACCTAGTACTAATTAGAGATAAAATGAAGAGCGCATTGTAAATCCAAGTATCCTCTTCTCTATTCAAGAGAGCCTCAGTCAGTCCTGTGCCTAAGCCTAACATTTTAATCAGTGCACCTCCAGTGCACAAGGCTAGTCCCCTCGTTGATTATTGCAATTCAATTTAGCATATTAATTATAGCCAGTGCCAAAGGGTATGTTCTCTTTTAGCTAGATTAAACCTGATGAGCCTTTTTCCCCCCTAATATGTGTTTGCTATCTGGGCCTCTTTAGCGGATGTTTACATTGTATTGTACTCTGGGATGAAGTTATCTCAACAGTAACTGTAATTTGCATCATGTTGCCCCAGGACCATTATGTGGAAATGAGTGGCCACCGCAGTGGGAATATATCCCAAATTATCCTCCAAAAAGGGATGATAAGTTTAGTGATATGCAGCAGGGCTGGGTGAGATATGTGAAGCTCTTGAAGTATTACTTGCATTTTTTGGAGGAAGCTACTTTCTTTGAGATGTTAACAGCAACTTCCCAAAGTAAGAACTTCTCATTTTAAGTGATGCAGCTAAGAAAACGTGTACTGACATTATTTACCTTGACAATGTAGTTTAAAATATAATGTAAATCATTTTAAATAAATTGCTGTACACTGAAAAAATGGTGTTGAAACAATTTTTTTTTAGTTGAAATTGCTAGTAAATTTTAGAATTACAAAGAAATAACAATTAACACATATAATTACACGTGCAATTTTGAAGTAGAAATACTGAAATAGTATTTTATTGTAAAATGTAATCCAATAATCTTTGTTATATTATCAACACTGACTTTTTTCAGTGTATAATTTATTTTTGTAATGACAGCAGTATTAAAAACATAGTTAAGCATTAACCCTTTTTATGATAATGAGCTTTAATTATAGTTCATTAAGTCTGCTTAATTTAATACATGGTATTTACTATCCACATAACCTTTATTATCTTATAGCTGTACATTGTTGCTATATGGACATTACTTTGACACACCGATAACAGAATACCTCTTTTGTGAGCTGCTGTGAAACATTATGTATTGATTTGAATTTACAGTAAATACAGTTAATAAATAATACAACAAAGACAAGAATACACTAATTTATATAACTGAGTCAGAAACAGTGATAAACCATTAAAAATTATAATAATAAATCCAAATAAGACTTAAAGTACCATTAGCCTTTTGCGCAGGGATTTTAACTGGTTAACTGAATTAACCAATGAACTAATTCACCAAAATAAACGGTTAAAAAGATAATATTTGATTGACTCAGTGTGCTTGAATTTACAAGCAAACAAACAAACAAAAAAGGTTATTAGTGTTGCAACTTTCAGACAATAATTCCCCAACACTGATGTTCCTAAGTCTCGTTTAGATGTTTGAAATACATTAAAACTTTCTGGGTCACTTAGGTTCACCTTTGTAATCGTGCAACAGAAAGTCAAACAAAGCATTTTTTAAAGTGGCAGGTAGTAGGTGACATAGTAACAAAATTAGTGTTAAACAGAGAAGTGTGCATATGTGACGGTGATGAAGTGAACACACCTGCCGTGGCTCTCCTTGTGTTTGCATTAGAACTTCCTTCACCAGTGCCCCCCCCCCCCTCCCGCTATACTGGCGCGCCTGTCACATCCCCACACAGTGGCAGATGGGGCCTGCTTTTTATGTACTAATCAAGGAGGAATTCGCTCCCTCACAGACATGTCACCCATGACCCCTGCGTCTATTCACATTAATTATTCATCCTCAGTGAGGTGAATGCTGCCAAGGGTGGGCCGAAAGAGGAGAGGAGGGAGAAACAGGAGCGATTGAAAGAGATCACTCACAGTTCCAGTCGTCACGCTAAAGCACTGCTAACCTCAGCGTGTCCGCCCACTCGCCCCTCTCCCCCGCAGGACTACCGTGAGGGTCATTACGCGTCAAACTCACCTGAGAGAGACATATGAGAGTTTGGGGTTGGGGGTGTATTATTGGACAGAGAAAAAAAAAAACCTTGGCAAGAAAGAATTAAAAAAACTCTAAAAGTCACATAAAAGTCAGTGCCCACGAAAATCAATGTTTTGCTTCCTACATTTAATCAATGTATATAAATAAGACAAACATAGGTCATTTCTCTACTTTCAGAAAAAAAAGAGCAGTTTCTGAAGTGCCTGGTTGTGACAAATTTAAATGTAGCGTTAAGAGACTAATGCAAAATACTGTGCCCACTTTAGGGTCATTCTATGAGAGGTGCCTTTCACAGCTTGATAAGGTAATATATAAAGTGCATTTTTTGAACTACTCTTTAAACATTCTGCCAACAAATAGTGGTAATCACATAGTGCTCAAAGAAGTCAAACTATATTTATGATATTTCTACAATTATCCACTATTTCATTAGATAGTTAGAACATTAAAACAGTTAATAACTTTAAAAAATGAGAAAAATCACAGATAGCCTTGAGTCACATTTTTTTAATAATACGTTGTCTAACTAAATTCTAAGGTACATCATAAAAAAATTCCATATATTTTGCATTCATTAAAAAAATCCAATGCAGAAAGGGGAAGAGGTGGTGACACAAAGGTACAAAGACAAAAGAAAAATATAACAAAAATAACAAAAGTTACAGGATTTTGTGTGTGTGTGTGTGTGTGTGTGTGTGTGTGTGTGTGTGTGTGTGTGTTTTACATTTTATCAGCTATATTAAAGTTAATTTACACACTTTGTTTGAGGACATAAAGTAGGGTCTTGATATTTAGGAGCACCTGAAGCATTTTATAGTCCTGTACTGCAAACACCCAGCAGACAACACAGCTGCAGGCATATGACCTGTAGAGAGATGTTAGCCATAGAAACTTCCTCATTTATCAACGTTAGATGTTTCTCTATTTTCTTTCTATTCCTCCCTGGTTGAGGGTGTAATTCACTCCTCTGCAGCTAGTGAAAGTGTAAATTGATCCTGGTTGTTTACTACACACAAGGAAAGGGGATGAACGTTTTGTAAAGCAGTCTACATTATTACACTAGTTACGGCGGCGAAACGACATGCTAGCACTTTTCATATGGTGCAAATTGCACATTGCTCTTGCTGTAGCTGGATAATTTATTTAGCTTCACTGATAGGCCTCATTCAGGTCATTAGGAAGCTATTTCCATTTTGCTTTTTGGCCCATTAGTGGCCAATGGAACACAAGACCAACGTAATACCCTGTCTGAAATGCAAAATTACCTATATCCCATTTACACTGATATACCAGTCCACGAAGAGTGCTAATGTCAGATTAAAATTACATATAATAGTGTCGGCCATGATATACCGAAAACAACTGTCTGTCAAATTCGTCCATTTCCAGTTGAACTCTTGACATTGCCGTGAATTGCTGTCATTACGGTGTTTATTGGACTTTGTGTGCCCTTCTCCTAACATCTTAATAGATGGAAATAGGAGTGTGCATGCTCCACTGAGCTTCCACCAAGTGACTTTCAGCTACCTTGCAGAAGGTGGGCAAACCAGTGGGGAGTGGGCCATTATGGCAATGTTGTGGTTCATTTGAGTGGCGCGCACTGTGAGAGGAAAACATGATCTCTCTAAGTGGCCAGGGAATTCTGAGTAGTGGGGTCACCGGGGAGGAGTCGCCCGTAAATTACAACTAATTACTGCTTCTATTGAGTCGAGTTTGGCACAACCCTGCCATCACCACAAAGACGTGGGAGTGACATTGCACTCCAGCTTCCCTGTGTTGCCTCTCTGCAGGAGCGCTGGGCACAGGCAATGCCGCCTGGATCCTGTGATATTCTCGTTCACCTTCAGAGCCAAGAGGAGAGAGAAAGGTGCAACGACATATGGACTACTGTTCTAAGAATAAAGCGGTGACAAAATGGAGACGGTGATCCATTGCATTCATATACAACAGTATGTAACCGTTTGGAAATTTTGTAAAGCCGATGGGATAGCAGGTGTGGTATTATAATGCTATACAATTAGTAGCTGCAATATACAATTCACAGCGTACACTATACGGTGTTCATTTATTTTCATTAACAGCAAGAAGTATGAATGATTGCCTTATGCTCAGGTACATCACAACCTTTACATAACAAAATGCTCGTGCAACTGAGTATATAGTTTCTCTGAGTATATAGTTTCTCAATAGTTTTTCTTGTAGAATCTGTATGCTGTTAATGTTTTTAAAACCGAACAAGTATATTACCAAAATGTAGTATGCCCCCCATTTAAAGGTATAGCTCACCCAAAAACGAAAAATCTGTCATTATTTACTCATCCTCAAGTTGTTACAAACCTGTATGAGTTTCTTTCTTCTGTTAAACACAAATGAAAATATTTTGAAGAATGTTGGTAACCAAACAGTTGCTGGTAGCCATTGACTTCCATAGAAGTGACTTCAATTATTTAATGTATCTTCTTCTTAAAGGTTTGGAACAATATGAGAGTGAGTACATGATGGCATTGTCTTCATTTTTGGTTGAACTCTCCCTTTAAGCTGTTTGACAGATATTTGCTTATATTCCACCTATCAAAAAGTAATTGAATTTTCATACTTTTACACACAAAATATCCTGTTCAAAAGATTACATTGACTTTTTACAAAGTTTTGGACAAAAAAAAAAAAACTTCCCAGTTCCTGTAAATTCTTTGGTTTCCCAGCAGTATCTTCACATTCCAAAAAAAAAAAAAAAAAAAAAAAAAGTGCAAGTTAAGTTCTTATTGTTTTGCACTTGGATTATATACATTACTACATTAATACTGCCATTGGACCAATTGGCATTTTGATTATTGGATTATATTGGTGTGTGTGTGTGTGTGTGTGTGTGTGTGTGTGTGTGTGTGTGTGTGTGTGTGTGTGTGTGTGTGTGTGTGTGTGTGTGTGTATTATAAAAAATCCCATTTTGTATAATAATCCCAATATCAATTTTACACTCATGACAGTATTGATTTTGTGAGCAAACTCTAAAACCAAAAATGGCACACATCCTTACTGAGGAAAAGGTCACTTCTTGAATGATTACCCACAATTTGCTCTAATGTGTGAACAAAAATGCTGTACAAATACATGCTTAATGCTGTAGACACAGTGTTCTGTCTTACAAAAAGTGGTGTAGTGTTGCATGTGGACCAGCATGAAATGGAAGTAAACACAGCCGTGGACACCCACAAAAGTGTCTTTGGTTTATGTTGTAAGTCTGCTGCAACTCCCCTGTCCCCACTTTTAACTATGAAAACTAAAAAAAAAAAAGTCCATAAAGGGCAAAAGCATCAAAATAAAAGGATAAAAAAGGAAAAAAAGAAACATCCTGTGTGCAAGCCTGTGCATCATCCTAGAGCAGAAAATCCCTCTCCTCCTTGTTTTCCTCATGAATGATTCCCAGCTCACCATTTCTACAAAATAATGTATCAGACTCGAAGGAGAAGTTGGGCTGCATAAGAGGATGGATCTTTTGAGAGGTGTTTACATCCTGCGAGAGGAGAAAACCCACAAGCTATAGGCAGCGGATCAGAGAGCAAAAGAGGGAACTGTGAAAATACTGAGAGAGAAAGAGAAAACAGCCAGTGACGGATAAGGAGTTCAGGAAAAATGGCCAGTGCATGGGAATGTGTGACAGATCTGTATGTGCCACACTAAATAAGACGTGAATAATGGTGGAAAAGGAAACTACAGTACAAGATTTAAGGGCAACATCAAAACTTTCCCAGCCTAGTATGAAGCATATTGTGTTTTCCCACCAGTGTTGATGAAGCTACTTTGAAACTGTAGCTCGCCAAGCAGCGAGATAATCATAATTTAAACAATTAAACTACAGTCAAGCTATATTTAGAAAAAGTAGCTAGCTACAATACCTTGTATTGTATTAACAAGTACCAGATACAGTAAATATACTGATGCTATTTAATGACACAAAACACCTGAATCAAATAGTTTGTAGTCCTGCCAAATATCTGTGACTTGGCTACATCACCATCCTACACACGCTTTGGCCTGCCTTCAAAGAACAGTTGGGCAAGTGATTTTGCTATAAAAAAAACAACAACAACAACATTGTACTTTCAATACTGATTCCATAGCTACCATAGATATTATACTGTTTACAGCTGTTCTAGCCTAGGGACCTGAAACCCAATTACAGTATGCAGCGTTATATTTCTGACACGCTGTAAGCAGCTGACCAATCATAACAGACTGGGCCAGCTGACAAATAGAGCAGACTGGACTTTTCGAAAAGGCAGGCTTTTACAAAGACAGGAACAAAGCATTTAAGGCCGTAGGTGAAAAGAGGTGCTGCAGCAATGTGCATTGTGAGGAAAAATAATTTGTTTTTTGAACTTTAAATCAACGTATTCTAACAGACCCCAAAAATAAAATTATTAACTTGTAAATGAACATAATATGTGGACTTGAAATGAATTAATGGATTGTTCCTTAGTTCTGAAGAACTATGCAGATGAATGGGTTCACTAAAACAAATCCAAATGCTATATGAGAAAATGGACTGTCTAGAGTGAATTTGATTATTGCTTCAGCTTGCTTTGCTGCAAAGCTGCGGGTGCAATAAAATGTGAAAAAGTAAAGTGATTAAGTAGCATTTTGTAACAAAAATAATAGGTTGTTATGGGAAAAGCTACACTACTTTTAAAATAGATGAAAAACTAAAAAATGTAATTAGGTTATTAGCTTCATCCCAACACTGACTGCAGCAGTTTCCTCTGGCTGAGCACATCTCTAGCACTTCACAAAGCCGTCCAGTGCTGCCCTGTTCTCCAGCGGCGGTCAACAGCCACACCCACCTGTATCTTAGCATCACATCTCAGCCTCACTGCAGTGCAGCAACAGGCCAACTCTGTTCTTCTCTACAACCCAGCAGCCCTCAGGCTTTCTCTCTCTGTCCGTCTCTATTTTCTTACTCTTTACATCTCCCTCAGAGAGAAGCTAAATGTGTCAGGAACAACCAGAATACAAATAAAGCTGAGACTGAGATATAGAAGCAGGACAACACGGTAACAGACAGAAAATGCAGGAGGACAAGAGAAACCGGGGAGGGAAAGATTGAATGAGAAATGGGACTGATGTGCAGGTGGAAAAGAAGTATAATCGAAGAGAGATGGGGATGGGAGAGTGGAGGCCAGAGCTGATATCCTCCAGCGCAGTCAGCAAGCAAACAGACAGGACAGACATTAACACCTGGTAGGCTGCGGCTTTACTAAAGCCTCTTAGCAAAGCGTGTGTTTAGCTTCCAGAGTATTTCCAGTGCATCTGCATAACAGAGGGGCTCACCCCTAACAAAAAACTGCTGCAAACCCACCCTGCCAAGGTGAGGCAGGCCTGCAGCCAGGCTATGTCATTACAGCCTGCTAAGTGTTAGTTTGGTGGAGAAAGCGGGTAATTATCTCATTCCCACACTACTGCTGCCTGGAACAAAGAAAACACACATTG
>JAFVLL020022367.1:0-5000 GCA_021397915.2 Tor tambroides
AAAAGGCTGTGATGTGTCATCAAGAGCTATTTTAATCATCTCTCTCTCTTGCAGTGAATCACAGTCTCTGGTCACCTGTGAACGCAGCACCGCAGCACATCTACGCTCCTGAGGTTCACAATCATCACGAGTTCACAAGTGACCCGCAGCAGTGGGCTGTTCAACAGGTGCACGTCTCTCACTGATCACTCACCAGCTGTGTTTACATCCAAAGATTCGAATTTAACCTATGCGCAAAACTGGAATATCGCATAAAACATTTGCGAATAAAGCATTCAACGACTCAAAGAGAACAAAATCATCACTTTCTGATAAACTGGCACTAGCTAAGTATCGCCAAGAAATGTAGGAGAAGCCACTTAATATAATAATTTTCATATAGGATAATTTACTTGCGCCAGACAAAACACAATAAATGCACTCATATAGCTTTCAGAGGTGGATGCTGTTGTTTGGGAACTATATCAATTATACAGAAATACTTTGATGACAGACTTTGCTCAGGCATTTCAGATGATCATACAACATTTCAGATGCTGTGAACAAGATCGGTCCACTTATTAGTCAATTTATCGGTCTCATAGCGCAAACTCACATGACTTTTTTGATGCATATGGTGGAATTTATTCGGTAAATGTGTTTTTATTGTAGTTTATGTGCATTTTTCCTTATCGGATAAAAATTTATCCTATCAGTTGTGCGTGTAAGTTTTTATCCGCATTTTTTTAATTCATACACATCTTGGCGTTTCCATCCAATGTTTTATTTTTATGCAATATTCCAAAATGTGCATAAAAATAGGTGCATGGAAACGTACTGATTAAAGCCCCTTTCACACCAAGAACGATAACTATAAAGATAACTATATTAGCGAACGATATCGTCTGTTTATTCTAAGCTCATGCGTGTCTGCCGCTTTAAATTCTCGAGCTCGTTACAGCAGGATGGATTCTGATTGGCTGTCAATGTTTGTATCGTTCATCAGCTGGAAAAAATCGTTCTGGAAGGGATTCCAGCGATATCATTTCTCTGTGGCTTTATCGTTATAGCTGTGTGGACTCGAATGATTTTTAGAACTATATCTTTATCGTTATCTTTATAGTTATCGTGCTTGGCGTGAACAGGCCTTTGCAGCTGCTGATTTATACCTGTGGATTCTTGTATGTGTGTGTGCTGTGTAATAGTCATTATAACGGTTTGCTGTGGTTTCTTGTGTATGTTCAGGTCCAGGAGACTCTGAGTTCATCCGTGTCCAGCTCAGCAGAAAACCACAAGCAGATGCTGGGCAAGTTCACTCCTGTATTATTGTGTCCGGTTGATCTGGTCAAGCTCTCGTCTGATGTAGTTTGATCCGCAGGTCTCAGTCTCTTCCCGCTGGTGCAAGACGCGGTCGGGCCGCTGGCGAATCAGATCACGGAGATGCTGCTGGAGACGGATGAGTCTGAGCTGCTTCAGCTGCTGCGATGCCATCAGTCTCTGTGCATCAAGGTCCACTCCTGCTGATTTAGCTTCGGTTGCTTTTAGGGATGCACAATATTATCGGAGCGTTATCGGATAATCAGCCGATAATGGCTTTAAATGTAAATATCGGCATTGGCCAGATATGAAAAATTATGCTGATATGCCTTGCCGATAAGAGGATTAAAGTGATAGTTCACCCAAAAATGAAAATTCTGTCATTAATTACTCACCCTCATGTCGTTCCAAACCCGTAAGACCTTCGTTCATCTTCTGAACACAAATTAAGATGTTTTTGATGAAATCTGAGAGCTCTCAGACCCTCCATAGACAGCAACGATCCTAACACGATCCAGAAGGTCCAGAAACATAGCAAGGACATCGTTAAAATAGTCCATGTTACATCAGGGGTTCAACCGTAACTTTACGAAGCTATGAGAATACTTTTTGTGCGCAAAGAAAACAAATATAACGACTTTATTCAACAATTCGTCTCCTCCGCGTCACCCATTTTGGAGAGTATCATATACGTAAACGGATATGCTGTTTACGTTGTTTACGCTTTGATCTGAATGTAAACAACGTATCCACCTACATACTTTTCATACGTTGTTTACGTATATGATACTGTCCAAAATGGGTGACGCGGAGGAGATGAATTGTTGAATAAAGTCGTTTTCTTTGCGAACAAAAAGGATTCTCGTAGCTTCGTACAGTTACGGTTGAACCCCAGGGGCCGGTTGCACCAGCTGGACGTACACCCGGTCGTAAGGCTAGTCTGGACGTAAAATGGACGTAAAATGCACGTAAAATTCATGTCTCTTATTTATTTATTACTGCAGACGTGAACTGTAATGTTTATGGTCTTTTCGGGCAGGATAAGCGATATCAATCGCAGAGCTCGGTGTTGACTAGCCTGTCAACAGTAATTGAACTAATAAAAAAAAAATTATGTACATTATGCAGTAAAATATTACATATGATCTGGGATTATTAAAAGAAATGTAGCCTACCATTCCACATCTTGCTTGGAAGGATAGTATGCTTGGAAATATTTCACGTCTTTAATTCCATTCATTAGCTTTGTAGCGTGCCTGCCATCCAATAATCGCAGTAAGTTTGTTTGTTGCTTTTAATCAGAAATGAAAGTATCAGCTTTCAAATTCTGTCAGTTTTATCACAAAATACAACTATAAATGTGGTTTTCCAGCCACAGAAAGATGACAGTAAAACACACAATGTCACGTAAAGTCACATTTGGCTTCCTCGGGAAAGACATTCATTGTAGGCTACATATAACCTAGAAAAAAATAACTAGAGAGAAGCATTGTATTGCATTCATTATATTTTACTTAACCTGCCGCCTTCATTTTTAATGTTTGTTTGAAGAAATCTGTCATGGGAACGTGCAAGGAGACTTCAGATATAAAAATGCAGACTTGTTAGAAAATGTTTACTCAATGAAATCATGGTGCGGTGGCTTCACTTATTATGATGTCTTGAGACATTCAGTTCTATATTAGTAGTTGTAGCCATTGCAGCGTGAACGTCGTTTCCGCTATATCTGTAACTGCGGGAGAATGTGTCAGCGTGGACGCACATCGTCTACGCCGGGTGTAGTTGCGCCTGATCGTGGTTTTAGGTGGTGCAACAGGTGTAAATATTTAGCGTAAAGCTGGACGTTGCAAAGCCCAGCGTAGGGCTTACACCCAGCTTTTTTTACGTCTAGCTGGTGCAACCGGCCCCTGATGTCACATGGACTATTTTACCGATATCCTTGCTATGTTTCTGAGCCTTGATTAAGATCCTCGTGTAAGGATCCTTGCTGTCTATGGAGGGTCAGAGAGCTCTCAGATTTCATCAAAAATATCTTAATTTGTGTTCAGAAGATGAATGAAGGTCTTACGGGAAGGTTTTGGAAAGACATGAAGGTGAGTAATTAATGACAGAATTTTCATTTTTGGGTGAACTATCCCTTTAACTCACATGTGCTCAAGATGTGATAGTGATAAGATCAGGTCAGCAGTGTGAGTCATGATTAGATTCACTGTTTTGGATCGCCGTATTTAATTTGAGAACGCATGTACAGAACGACGCATCTGGTGTGCGAGAGAGGCAACAGGTAAGACGTTTTATTTACTTAGGGGGCGCTGTTGGCCAACTTGTGATAAAATGAAAGAAAATACACAAATATCATTAAGATACTTGTGTTTCTAAATAGATAAAGCAGTATCGCAGTATTTCCATGAAAAAAGATCACAAACATGACACTTGTGGATTATACAAATGGATTATGAAAACTTAAATATAAGGAACTCTAAAAGATTTACTTCTGCTTTAGACCTTTTATTAATGTTAAAACCACAAATAAAATGTTAAGGTTTCAGCTGCATCTGTCTGAGAAAACAAAAACAAAAACAAAAACACACAGTAGAGATTGATTTTATTAGTTATTTTCAAGGCTTTCAATGTACTCTCATTAAAAAAGAACTTTAATAAAGTTTATTACTCCTAACAAATGAGCTCAAAACTAATCAAAATGAATAATAATTTGTTTATAATTTCCGCACAGGAAAGACTTGGTGTTGTTTCATAACAAAGGGAAATATATATCGGTATCGGCCAAAACGAGTTAAAAAATATCGGCATATCGGATATCGGCAAAATCTAATATCGTGCATCCCTAGTTGTTTTAATGTGTGATTTGTTTCTGAAGTGTGTGTGTGTGTGTGTATGTGTTCAGGTGAACGAAGCGCTTGCTGTTCTTCAGTCTCATCAGCCGATGGAAGCGGATCAGATATCGTTTAGCAGCCCTGCTTTTCAAGCCGTCTGAGACACGGAAATCAATGACCACACATAGACTGAACAATTATACAAATTAATATTCATTTGATTTTTAAAAAATATTTTAATGAATTTAATAATTCAGTGTCTATTAAAAATATTGTTGTGATAAATAAATGTTTGCAAATATGTATTTTATTTTATTTTTATACAATTTTTTTTTTTTTTTTTAAATCGCAATGCATACTTCATTTTCCACATTAAAGTTGAGTCGAGTTAACCTGTGCAATAAAAAGCTATTGTCACTAAATACAAACAGTTCTCTGGGTACTACTATTAGTGTAATTAATTTAATTAACTTGGCATATGGTGTTTACATACAATATTGCCAAACCATTAAAACACAAAAAATGCACATAAATGCAAATAATGTATAAATACAATACAAGCATTATAATGCAATGCATTTTTTATGATTTTTGTTTCAAAGAAATTTATCATTAGTTTACTTCCATAACAGTGAAAGTAAATCCACAAAAAAAAAAAAGTTTAATACGGGTTGTTTCCAAAGTCAATGAGTAATTGGGTTAAGGATATACAATATACAATATAACAATAACAAACAATCAAGAAAAATATTTCTTAAAATAAAAGTGTTCTGTCTTATTTAAAAATACATGAGTCTACTGTATGACAAGTGACACATAATCAGGATTATGAATATAGTGTAAGTATAGCAAGAAATCAGAAATACTAAC
>JAFVLL020022367.1:10000-13846 GCA_021397915.2 Tor tambroides
TTGACAGCAGCACTGGCTGACTGCATGACATCATCAGAGAGTTTCTTAAAGCCACGCCCCCACAAATGGATGCTTGAACACCAACATGAAGATCCAATGAGCTCAAACAACAAACAGAAGCTTCTGTAATATGAGAAAAACAAAACAAAACAAAAAAAACTGTACATAAAAGCACCTTCTAAATTAATAAAATGCATAAAAGCATCTTCTAAATACATCAAACAGACTCATTCTATTGGTTGATCCAGAATTTGGCTGTTTAAACACCTTTAGTTCAGGGTTGTTTCTATTTTCTTTCAAAAACAAGTAGAATATTTCATGTGCAAAAGCTCAGGTGTCATAAACGACATAATGAACCTGCTATAATCATTCACTCCCAATCAAACAAACTCCAGTGCAGATACAAAGCAGATAACAAAAAGATGTTCTAAGAATGTTCTGCTAATGTTAAAAATGTGTTATTTCTTAAAGTTCTCTAAACATTCAAAACATGTATCTTAAAAATGTTTTATAAAAGTTTTTTCTTGGTTATGTCAAGGGAACGTTCCATTTGATTATTTTGCAGACATTATGGGAACGTTACTTTTGAATGTTCTCGGAATGTTCTGAAACAAATAGTAACATTTAAAAAAGTTACATAAACATACAACTAAACATTCAAAAAAACATTCCATGAATGATGTATAAATAAACATTTTTGTGCTAAAGATTTGAAAGCATTATTAAATACCAGAGACATTTGAATGAATGTTCTGTTAATGTTACTGGAAGAACATTTGTTGATAACCTCACCAGCTGGAAACACACAGAGACTCTCTCTGGACTGAATGCTTGACAAATTCATCAGTGTTTTCTGGAACACACTTCCAGTTTGTGCTGAATGATGCATGAGCAGTTACATAAAGAAGAGAAGTCAGAATTTATGTGTTGGAAATACTTTAAATTGTTCCTAAATAAAAGAAATTACAAGTATTATAAACGAAACCAGCCTTTTAACAGACACCTTTTGGGAGTTTAATTCAGATATTTAGTCACATATCTTGTGCCATATAGCCTAGTTAATAATATTTTGAATTAGATTTTATTTTTCTAGTTTCTATTTTCATTTTAAGTGTAATCTTTATGTTTTGCATACGACATATGGCTATTAATATTTCAAATTATTTTCATTTTTCTGTTTTCATTTTAGTACATTTTTATGCTTGCATGAGATGTAGTATTATTGTTGTTTTGAATTTGTTTTTATTTTTATATTTTCTGTTTTAGTAATTTTGTCTTTTTCTGAAAATTTATTTATAAAGTTTAAATACTGCACATAACCTTTCAATAAAATGTAATAAAAAAACAATTGTCTTAATGTATTGTGATTAATCATTTGGGTAATATCTATGATAGGGTTTGGTGATATTTTTTCTTATCATGTTTGCCTTAAACTGAGAAATCATATAGGCTAACCAAACAACTAGATACAAATAATCACCTCAGCACAACTAAACAAGCAGACAAGTGAATACAAATCAACAGCTAACCAATAAACACAACTAAACAGACTCATTTGCACAGCTGAACCACGAAGATAATGCGCTTCTCTCTTTGTATTCGCTTCTGTTAAACACTAATATTTAATCTATTAGTTCCTCATGAAAACAATAATACATAACATAGTGTGATGAAGAAAATAAACTCACCTTTGTGTTAATGATCTGAAGACTGCTTCAGTCACAGCACGATCCAAACGCACCTGTGACAGAAATGATCTTAATTATAAAAGGATATCATATTTTCATAACTATACGATTAATGATATTACATTACCTTTATTCCTTTCAAATCAGAGGCGTGTGAGAACGCTCTTATATTTTATATTAATACAGAATCCTCTACTGCAAAGTTGTCAACATCTCCAACAATCATCGCAAAAAAATGCAGACTGCAAATGTTGTAATGTTAATGTAGATGTGTACTTCCACTCGAGTGTGTGTGTGTGTGTGTGTGTGTGTGTGTGTGGGAGACTGATAAGAGCTCCGCCCGTCACACCCAACATAAACTGTCAGTCCAGTCATTTTCAGTGGATTTTATTATTTGCATGACATAACTGCTGAACAAATATGAACAAAATACAAACACAAACAAGGAAACCAAAAAGTAAAGTAATACACATAATAAACACATGTTTATTTTCTCCAAGAATCGGCTAAAAACACATCCATCTTTATTTGACCCTCTAACTCTAGCACTCTCTATTCTAATTCTATTCTAAAAAAAGGGTCCCTTTTAGACTTGCACTCTATTCATTTACTAACTGCTTGTTTTCTTAAAAAAAAACTAACTCTAGCTTTTCTTATCTTTTTGTATTTTCTATCTACTTGTTTTCTTTTTATTTATTATACAATTAACCAAAGCAAATAAAAAGGCCTCTAACAAGCTTGCTCTACTCTTTTTATATTCTGTTTTCTTTTGATTTATTATATATTTAAAAAAAACTCTGTTAAGCTAACTGAGATTTGTCATAGCACTTGTATATCATTGCTCTTTTGTTGATTTTGATTGCTTCCATCGCTTTGGATAAAACGTCTGCTAAATGACTAAATGTAAATGTAATAATAACAGCCTGAAACACCCATCAACTCAGTTTCATCATGTTTTTGTCAAGTCAAGATGATGGACTTTTTCTGATTTTTGCACAGACAAATAAACCTGTATTTCAGAGAAATTATTTGCAAACACTAATGCATGTGATTCTCAGCACATAGTTAATGATAACTGCCATATAAAATGACTTTTGAAAGTGGTTTTAAGGATTTTAAAACAGCCAGGGGGTACATTAGAATAAAATAAAAAATAATAACATGAAATAAAAAAGGTTAAAAACAGGCCATAAAATGTTTACAAATCCAGACACATTTACAGCCGCCTTATTTTTGGAACTGAATAATTTCAGGTAGGCCTATTGTATTCAGGCAGGCACTTCTGACTTTAAAACTAAAAACAAAGGCATAATTCCCCCATATTTACATTTATAATAATATTCATAATTATTAATAATAATACATTTATTTTATATAGCACCTTTAAAAGTTGCTTTCTCAAGGCGCTTTACATGAAAGCTACTACAATATACTATAAATACAATAAAAGATGAATAGCAAAAAGCAATACTATAGAAAACTAATCAAATAAAAGCATTCCTGAAAAAGAATGTTTTGAGAGAAGTTTTAAAAATAGCTATATTATAAAAATATTTGCATCCCTAATGTCAGCTGGGAGAGAATTCCACAGTTTTGGAGCATAAGTTGAGAAGGCCCTGTCATCCCTGGATTAAAGCCGTGTTTTGGGAATAGCTAAGAGACTCCAACAATGAGAGCATTGCAATAATCAATTTGTGAGAAAACAAAAGAGTTTATCAATCTTTCAGAAACAGAAAATGGCAACATAGGCCGAATACGTGCAATATTTCTAAGATGAAATAAGGACGCCTTTACCGTGTTCTGTACAAAAGGCTCAAATCACAGGGTGGCGTCAAAGATAACACCACGATTTTTTAGTTTACTTTGTAGCTCTAGGACAACACCATCAACTGATAGATCTATAGAAGCAACATTTCGCAGTTGGTGGGGAGAGCCAAGGAGCATAACTTCAGTTTTAGAGCTACTCAGATTGTTAGACATCCACAACTTATTCTCAGAAATACAGTTGGAAAGATGAGAAACATCCACAAATGGACCAGCTTGAGAATGTATATAAATGTGTGTATTATCAGCATAGAAGTGATAGCTGAGGTTAAGGGATCTTAATAGCTGACCAAGAGAATAGATATAAATGCTAAAGAGCAGGGGACCAAGAACC
>JAFVLL020022368.1:0-12152 GCA_021397915.2 Tor tambroides
TAACCTAATTCCCACATTTCCTCCGTCGAGTTTAATATCTTTTTTTTAGATCGTTTGTTCATTCATTCATTCATACATACAGTAGGCTAGGCTAGTGTCGTAGGGGTGAACTAATGGACAGTTTTTATGATGTAGGCCGAAAATGAGCTTCCCCTCTTTGAAAGACCAGCAAATGTCTTTCTACACTGGTGTAGAAATATATGGAATATGTGAAAAAAAAACAAAAAAAAAACACTATTGCTCTCTGCCATGACAATAGCAGAAAGCAGACCGTTTATGCTAACAGCTGTTATAGCATTCCTTGCGGCAATGCTAAAAATGCAATTAGTGCAAAAAAATGTTTACCCATTACTGAACTTTAAATACATTTATGGATAATTCGGAATGTTTTCTGTCACTTTAATAAGCAAAAATAATAAGTCATCTTGTCTTTATTTTGTAAACATTTTCACTTTACAGCATGCTAACAGCTAAAACATGCTGATGTGCAATGTTTTTTTCACCTTTCGACACAAATTAAAATGTTGAGAATGAGTGACAATGCTTGGTAAGGCTAAAAGAGCCACAGAACTTCTTGTCGGATTAAAAATAACCATGGCACCTTCAAATGTCATTAAACTAAATGCAAATGTAGAAATTCACGGAAATATGGGGGGAAAGCACTGTTGCTCTCCACCATGACAACAGAGGAAACTTACAATAGAAGCAGATGATTTATGCTAACAGCCATGCTGGCATTCCTTGAGGAAATGCTAAGAATGCAGTTAGCACAAAATGTTCACCCTTTAGCAAATTTTTTAAGCATTTATGGTTAATTCACAATGTTTTCTGTCACTAAGCCATATTGTCTATTCTCAACTTTGGAAACATCCCCACAGTATAGCATGCTAACAGCTAAAGTATGCTAATATGATATGTTTTTTCACCTTCTGAGCACAAAATAAAATCTTGAGAATGAGCGAGACAGTGCTTGGTAAGACTAAAAGAGTCACTCAAGTTTTATCCTTGGAGATGGATCCTCATCTGTGACTCAGAGGAGTTATTGTGGAGCTAACGCGTCTCAGCACTCAAGGGGGTGATAGAGTTACCTTCAAATGTCTTTAAACTGAATGTAAGTGTAGAAATACATGTAAACAACTTGCTCAAAAAAAATTTCTTTAAACTGTTGCTCTCCCCCATGACAATAGAGGAGTTTATGCTATAGAGGAGTTTATGCTAACGTCCATGATAGCATTCCTTGCAGCAACGCATGCAATTAGCACGCAATTTCCACCCTTTCACAAAATTTAATACCATGTATGGATAATTCAGAATGTTTTCTGTCTATCTTGTTTTGATTTTAGAAATATTCCCACAGTATAGCATGCTAACAGCTAAAACATGCTAAAGTGAGATATTTTTGGGAACACTAACAAAAAGAGAATGTAAAAACCGGTCTAAAATAAGTCAAGTTCTTGTCACATTTAAAATAACCATAATCCTTATTATTTGTGACTCAGATGAGTTATTGTGGCGCTAACAAGTCTCAGTACTCTAGGGAGCGATAGAGTTGCTTTCAAATGTCATTAAACTCAACATTAACATAGAAGTACACGTAAAAAAACCAAAACAAAACAACAACAAAAAAAAGTGCATTTTCTTCAAACTGTTGCTCTTCACCATGACAAATAGAGGAAACTGACCATAGAAAGAGTCTATACTAACAGCCATGACAGCATTCTTTGTGGTAATGCTAAGAATACAATTAGCATGCAACTTCCATCCTTTCACAAAATTTGAAAGCATTTATAGATAGCTTAGACAGTTTTCTGTCACTTTCACATAAAAATAATCTATCTTGCCTTGATTTTAGAAACATTTCCCACAGTATAGCATGCTAACAGCTAAAACAAGCGAACAATGTTTTTTTTTTATTTTTTTTTTTTTTTATGTATGACCAAAAAATTAAAATTGCAAACTTACAGCGAAAAATTTACAACTGTTTCTTGAGAATTTGTTGCCATGGAACACAACGAGGAGTCACATAAAACTTGCACATATTTGAATAGAGATTATGTCATAATAAAAAATCATAATAAAATACAAAATGGAAAACATTTAGAATTAATGCACACTATAAAATAGGAAGAAATTAATATCAGTAGAATCCCTATGTGTTGATCATATGAACTACAGAAACATAAAAAACCTGCAGTAATTGACCTAAAAATGTTTGTTCTGAAAATTTCTGACTGGTTATATTGCGAATTGTGTTCTGATTTGCGTAGAATGTGTTCCAGGCTGTTTTGCTAAACCCAATCTGCATATACTTCACAATTCTTGTACAATCAGCATTTTGTCGAGCAACTACGGGAAGCAACAACGCTTCCTTCGTCGACGAGGAAAGACAAGAAATCCCTGTAGGATGGTTTGCGGCACTCTCTTGCCATTTCCTCGATTTCCCCTCTGTGAAGGGCCGAGGACAGGGGTTGAGCGTAAATGACATTTGCCGCAGGAGCCGTAGGCGATCTTTGGAGACGACTCAGTCAGACTCCTCATCTGTGACTCAACGGAGGCTGGAAGATGTGAATCACAAGTGGACAGCATTCTCACCCTCACTTTCTCCCTTCTTCTCTCCTCTAATAATATGGCTTCTCACAGGCTGAGCATAAAAATGATTCCCACAATGCAAGACAAATCCATTCACAACGTTATTGAGGCCAAGCGAGAAACACAGCCTGACAAATATTAAGTAAATATGATGAGATGCATACTTGCCGCAACAAATTAAAGCGATCAAACTTTTGGATGAATTACAACCAGATGTCAGGGAATTACATTGAGCTGTTGTGAATGAGATGCAGCAGGTGGATTCAGATGATGTCACATGACATCAAATCCTTTCGTAGCTTTATTAGAATAATTAATAATGAACCTCTCAGTGGAATTTCAATATAAGAAAAGAAAACAATGACTAATGCGAAAAGGTGATCTTTTATCTACAGCAAGAGCAGACATGGCAATACTAAAATCTTTAATTCTCATGTAAATCACTGTAAAAATAAAATAAAATATATAAAATAAAAATAAAATGAATCCTTGTGTAAAGATCAAGTGACCTGAAGTCATTAACACTGATCTCAACTAGAATGTCTTGAATGACTTGGATGAAGTATTTTATTATAAAAGGTGATTTTCAATTACGGTTAACAATGGGCTAATCTAATAAGTTTAATTACAAAAAGTAGACTATCCACCAGTGTTGAAAAGACTTTGAAATAAATGGCTAAGGCTAAAAATACATTGTACTTTGTACAAGAGCATGAACGTACTGTAGATGTGAATGCTTTCTCAATAAATTGTAATACATTACTTTGTGTGTTCATTTAACCCAGAATTTATGAAACTGAGTTGGGTCACACAAAAACAAAAAAAATCCTAAATTAAACCTAATATCTCAATGACTGTAAAAGGACAAAAACTTTAAAAAAGCAGCACAAACCAAAACACAAAACAAAACAACAAGCAACACAAATATAAAACAAAGCAATACAAAATGAAACAAAAAACAAGCAACCACAAAATAACAAAACATGAAAAAAGCAAACACAAAATAGCAGAACATGAAAAAGCAAATAAAATACAAAACACAGCAACACAAAATAAAAAAAAGAAACAAACACAAAATAACGAAACATAAAACAAAAAACAAAACAAACAAAATACAAAGCAACACAACACACAAACAACAACAAAAAAAGACATAACACTAATACACAAAAAATAACTGAACACAAAATAAAAAAACATAAAAAACAAACAAAATACAAAACAAAACACAAAACAACCAAATACGAATAAAAAAGTAAAACAAAAATGCAAAACAAAAATAAAATTAAAAAAGCCATGTTGAGTGCCTTACAAGCACCTCCCAAGCTCCTGACAATTTTTAAACAAACTTAAAAAAAAAATGGGTAGTCAGCCGAATTTGACCAGTGCATAGGCTCTCCCCACTGATAATTCATACACAACCACATCACATAGAATGCTAGTCTACACCAGCGTTTTCAACTCCAGTCCTCACTTCAGACCTTTGTTCTATTCGACCGTAAGTGCCCTGCAAAGTGGACAGCACAGGATATTCCGCCATGATTCCAGTTCGAAGCGAGCGTACATGTTCCATTCAAAAGGCATTGAAGTGTGCGAGATGTGAATTTAATTGTATTTACAGAGGTATTTTACGTCACACTTCTCTAGTAAGTTTCGTCTGTGACGATGCTGGCGCTGGCGTAGCGCAAATCCGTGAGTGAATGTTCCGAAGTAAACGTCAACGGATTTCTCGTGCTCAGGGAGTAGGGAGTAGTGAACACTATGTAGGGACCATGGCAATTGGCACACAGTTCATTCATGGAACTCTCTTCTAATGAGCTGATGATCTGAATCAGGTGTGTTAACAGCGACATGCAAAATATGCAGAGCTGGAGGAGGGTGCGAGGACTGGAGTTGAAAACCGAGCTACCATCCTGCAGATTTCACCTCCAACCCCAATCAAACACACCTGAACCAGCTAATCAAGATGTTCAGTGTTACTTGATATGGACAGGCAGGTGTGGTGGAGCAGTGTTGGAGCTGAAGTCTGCAGGATGGTTGCTCTTCAGGAGCAGGGTTGGAGGTTGCTGTTCTCTGCTGTTAAACAAATCATCTGCACAGCTGTCTTTTTAGTTTCTTTTTCCATCCTAAGTTATAGCAGCAACACTGACAACAGCAATGTCCATGTTTAGCACCAGAGCTCATGCAATCGCCGCTGGCTCACCATGCAATATAGTCGTGCCATGTACTGACTGATTTGACATAGTTAACAGGTTAACTGACTTGCAATGCGTGTAAGGGCTCATGGCCTCCTGCAATTCACACAGTGTATGGATTTACAGTAATGCTGAGAGTGAGACTTCATAATAAGACTACGTATAAGCAGAACTTGATTTCGCTTTATTTGAATTGAACTTTATTTATTGCTGCCGTGTGCACGCTCTATAATCCCAGCATGCATAGACATGAACAGATTGCTGATATTATTAATGCACATATAATAACCTGTACTCCCGGGGCAAGGGTTTCTCATATATGTTAACGTATAATCTATGGTTCAATCAGAAGTTATGGTCTTATGAAGCTCTGGCTATTAAAATGAATATTTTAAATGTCCCTAGCAATTATCTGGACTAAATTATATTATGTTTAACTGCTACGCTTGGCTGTGCCCAACTGCTGGGTGTAGAAAGAGCTTCCCGAACCTTCGGAATCAAAGTAACGGGAAAGAAACCGGACACATGTATAGTAAGTGGAGTAAGTAACGATTATAAAATGCAGAGGAGTAAGGGAAATGGAGGAAGAAATAATATATAAACAATCTAGAATATTAAATAAAATAAATTCTAATACATTTTAGGTGCTTAATTATTACTATTAATTAATCGTATTATTATTAATATTATTACAGTTAATATTAAAAACAAACAAACAGTATAAAAGTAAACTAGATTTGAAAACTAAATATGAAAAATGATTTTTTTATTTAAAAAAAAATACATAATATAAAAATCTAAATTTAAAGTATGTAAATAAATGAATGACAGAATGACAGCCTAAAACAAAACCGAATAAATTAAACAATATATGAAAAAAGTATGAAAATACTTGTGTAAAAATTTCTTAGTGATTTTTAAACTGAATAAAAAATAATATAAATTCTAATTAAATGTAATTGAACGAACGAAAATTTCTGAAACAAAACGTTAAATAATATGAATGATAAAAAAATATATATGGGGGTAAAATGTGTATGAATGAATGAATGAATACTTTCTCACTTATTTTTCTGAAACAAAATAAGTAATATAAATGATACTAGAATGAATAAATGAATGAATAGCCTAAAAATAAAACTAGATAAATGCAACAATTACTTTTCTGAAACAAAATTATAAGAAATATAAAAGACATTAAATTTGAGGAATGAATGAATGAATGAATGAATGAATGAAAACTAAAATAGACAAATACAACAAAATATGGAGGAAAACAAAATGTGTAAACAATAAATAAATAAAATACCTTTTCACTTATTTTTCTGAAACAAAATGATAAATAATATAAATGACATTAAATTTAAGGAAAGTTGAATGAATGAATGAATGAATGAATGAAAAAAAAACTAAAATAGATAAATACAACAAAATATGGAGGAAAACAAAATGTGTAGAACAAACAAACAAATAAATAAATACTTTCTCACTTAATTTTCTGAAACAAAATGTGACCCTGGACCACAAAACCAGTCTTAAGTGTTAATTTTTCGAAATTGAGGTTTATGCATCATCTGAAAGCTGAATAAATAAGCTTTCCATCGATGTATGGTTTGTTAGGATAGGACAATATTTGGCTGAGATACAACTATTTGAAAATCAGGAATCTGAGGGTGCAAAAAAAAATCAAAATATTGAGAAAATCACCTTTAAAGTTGTCCAAATGAAGTTTTAGCAATGCATATTACTGATCAAAAATGAAGTTTTGATATATTTACGGTAAGAAATTTACTAAATATCTTCATGGAACATGATCTTTACTTAATGTCCTAATGATTTTTGGCATAAAAGAAAAATCAATAATTTTGACCAATACAATGTATTTTTGGCTATTGCTACAAATATACCCCAGCGACTTAAGACTGGTTTTGTGCTCCAGGGTCACAAATGATAAACAATATAAATGACATTAAATTTAAGGAATGTAAATGAATGAATGAATGAATGAATGAATATAAAAAAGAATATTTGTATAAAATATTCTCTAAAAAAATTATATTATGAATTTACTTCTCTGAAACTGAATAATGAAAGGCATAAAAATGTATAACAACTAATACAATGAAAAAAGAACATTTGTGCTTGACTGAATTTTCTTGAGTACAGAGTATAAATGGTACATTCAACAGGTTTTATTGGATGTTCTTACAACTTGGAAAGTTAATAAAAAAAATAAATAAATAAAACGCCTAAAAGTTTATTCTCACTAACCCACCAAAATCACGTTGCAAACGTTTGATGGATGAATCTGAATCATATTATCTCATGACGACACTTTTGCGTTCAAAATGTACTCACGTGGAGCTGGAGAGTTTCTGTCCACTGTCCAATAGCTTTATATCCAGGAGTGCTGTTGATGTTCATCTGGTACTGGAAAAGATCGTACCGTCCCGGTGCATCACCGTTCCGATTGAACGTGACGGACGTCCCGGCGCTCCCTACGAAAGAAAGACTCAGACTTAGAAACCTACCTTCAACACTGTCAGACAGCCATACTGCGTATCAATCATGCATCATGAAAAAAACGCTCTGACATGCCTCGCAGACAACAAGAATCCATTGTTTGCATTTCCACTCCGTACGGAGACAAAAGTTAGTTTGGTTGTGACAGAAATACAAACAACGTGTGCCCCTCAGGCCAACAGCGGAGACTGACAAAACCTGACATTCGTCGCCAACCGATTGTTTGAAGAGCTTTACCTGCAGAGCTTGGCACTCATGATCACAAATCTGCCAAAACACAATCAACAGTGTGGCTTTCTCAAGCACAGATGAAACGTCAGGCGCTCGCTGTGGGCTGCTGACACGTCCTCATCACACTTATTACACTGGGACTCATGGGTTGTGCAAGGTAGCTATCAGTAGCACTTGTTTTGATAAGAGAAACGTTTCCTTGAAAGGGAAGTCCGCTGCTTTAGTGCAGCCCGTTTTATATACATTGGCAAAAATAATCATTCTTACTGTTTTTGAGCTCTCAGCCATGGGAAAAAAACTAATCGAAAAGTGAAAAAATGATTTACAGATGCACCCGGATTCTTTCAAACTATTCTTTTTCTGCATCGATCCAAAAAAAAAAAAAAATTATAATTGGGAAGTTAAATTATGAGTAATTCTGCATACAAAGCATACACTCCACAAAACATATAAATAAAGTGTCAGATGGAGTGAAAATTGATATTCATCAAAAATAGTTTTGTAATCATGGCCCTGTGATTAGAATGACAGCAGTTATTTTTTGCATTTTTTTAATTTTATTTTCATATTTAATTAATTAATTTTGGATCAGTAAGACTATTATTATTATTATTATTATTATTATTATTATTATTGTTGTTGTTGTTGTTGTCGTTATTATTATTATTATTATTATGGCATTTCATTTCATTCATTCATTCATTTGTATGTTTATTTTATGGAAATTATGATTTATTAATTGATAAATATAATGTTCAGGACTGGTTGTAGCATATGAAATTAGTAATATAATATAGTAATATTTTAAGAAAACTAATAAATAAATAAATAAATAAAATTAATAATAATAATAATAATAATAATGCCAAACTGCTTAGCTATTTTCAAGAATTTAATACTTTTAATTATTATTTTCATTGTAATAGATCAGTTGAACCATCCTGACATCTTTGACTTTATCCATCAAAATAATTCGAGCACAAAAATTGTATAATGTTTGTGTATTCAAGTTCAAATTTACACATCCGTACATTAAACTGAACATCAGGGACCCATAAAATCCTCCAACCTCTCTACACAAACAAAATACTGGATCATTCTGATTGTAATCCAAACCCAAAGTAGTTTATTTTAAAACTACCTCAGACTTGAAGAAAGAGGGGAAAAAAGTGGCAGTAAAAGTAATTAAGGCGAGATTCTGCAAAAATACAAAAGATAGACTGTTGCGTCGCTTTGAGCAACATGCGTGGACAAAAACCCGCTTGAGTGTCTTTTAGTCCCTTCATTATTCAGTCACTTTGGTGTCACCCGCTGCCGGTTCAGGTTTATTTTGTTTGTCCGTGTTTTGTTAAGAGGGCATCATGGGAAGAAGGAAGAAATGTCTTATTCTACTAATAGACTTTGGGGAGAATGAAGACACCGAAAACTACAGGAGACCCGCAGAGATAAAGAACAACGGCACACTAGCAACACTTAAAGAGTGGATGAGGGCCTGGAAAACCTGCTGAATACCACAAATAACAGCCTTCCACTTCACACTGAATTAACAAGAGCCTTCCGAGATGCTGCGCTGCTGGTAACACATTAAAAAGTTTCTTCAACTATAAACGATTTTATGTACCAGGTGTTGAGTTTTTTCATGTTTCTTTCAGTTTTCTCTGGAAGCCCGTTTTCACCACGCTATTTAAAAAGTCAGAATTGTTAGATATAAACTCAGAATTTTGATTTATGTTCTTGTCTACATCTCACAATTCTGATGTTTCTTTTTTCTTAGAATTCCACGTTTGTTTTGTAATTTATTTTTTCTCTGAATTCCGAGTTTATATCTCACGATGTTTGCTTTTTTTCCCCCTCTGAATTCCAAGTTTACATCTCGCAATTTACTTTTTTTCTCGGAATTCCACATTTATATCTTGTAAATCTGATTCTTGCAATTTTTTCCCCCTCAGAATTATGAGTTTACCCCCCGGTTTCACAGACAGGGTTTAAGCCTAGTCCTAGACTAAAATGTAAGTCTTAGCTGTTTCAACTGAAATAAACTTGCACTGACTTATCTTAAAATATATCAGTGCCTTTGTTTTATCTCAAGATGCACACCAGTAATGTTTTTTTGTAAGTATGTTTATAAAAATTACTTAAATGTCCTAATTGAACTATGGCCTAATCCTGGCTTAATCTAAGCCCTGTCTGTGAAACCGGGCCTACATGTCACAGTTCTGACTTTTTCTCGCAATTTCAAGTTTGCACCTCAGAATTCGGTCTCTTTTGTTTTTCCTTCTCAGAATTCCGAGTTTGTATCTCACAATTCTAACTTTTTCTCGGAATTCCAAGTTTGCACCTCAGAATTCGGTCTCTTTTGTTTTTCCTTCTCAGAATTCCGAGTTTGTTTCTCACAATTCTAACTTTTTCTCGGAATTCCAAGTTTGCACCTCAGAATTCGGTCTCTTTTGTTTTTCCTTCTCAGAATTCCGAGTTTATATCTCACAATTCTGACTTTTTCTCAGAATTCCAAGTTTGCGTCTCGGAATTCTGACTCTTTTTTTTTTCTTCTTTTTCTTAGAATTCCAAATTTACATTTCACAATTCTGACTTTTTATCAGAATTCCAAGTTTGCATCTTGGAATTCTGAGTCTTTTTTTTTTCTTCAGAATTCCAAGTTCACATCTCAAAATTCTGTTGTTGTTGTTTTTCTTCTCAGAATTCTGAGTTCACATCTCAGAATTCAGACTCTTTTTTTTTTTTTTCTTCTTCTTCTTAGAATTCCGAGTTTACATCTCACAATTCTGACTTTTTTCGTTGAATTCCAAGTTTAACATCTCGGAATTCAAACTCTTTTTTTTTTTTTCTTCTCAGAATTCTGAGTTTATATCTCACAATTCTGACCTTTACTCAGAATTCTAAGTTTACATCCTAAAATTCTGACTTTTTTCTCAGAATTCTGAGTTTACATCTTGGAATTCTGACTTTTTTTTTTCTTTTCAGAATTCTGAGTTTACATCTCACAATTCTGTCATTTTTTCTCTCATAATTCTGAGTTTATATATCTCAAATCTGAGGTTATATCTCACAATATATTTATATACATACTGAATATGAATTTTCAAAAGGATTGCAATAAAATCAGAACTGTGAGAAGTCACAGTTACTGTTTTATTTATTTTTATTTATTTATTTATTTTTTCATTCATTCATTCATTCATTCATTCATTCCGTGGTGGAAATGGGTTTTCATTAGGGATGTTCATTTTAACTGGTTAACCGTTAACCGATTGGTAAGAATTTTGACCAATTAATACAATGTTAAACAATTTAAAAGTCTTTTTTTTCAGTAATTTATCAAATTATTTTAAAAGGTTTGCTGCGTGTTTAAAATACGCTACCTGTAGACTATATAAAAAATTTGTTTTTTAGAGAAAAAAAAAACAAGTTGCGTATAAGTCGCATTTTATTAGTTCATTCAGAAATAAGCCTAATGCAGACGCGAAATGTTCACAAACGTTATAATAAACACTGTAAACATAGCTAGGCTATTTTAGTTCCCTCCACTCAACAACAAATCCTTTCAATTTAACAGTATTTAGAAAATAAATATAAGAAGCTATAGCTATATAAACAACAAGCCAAAACAAATTCATTTAGGCTAAAACGAAACTGAAACCAACGTTAGGTCTCTCATTCAACACAAAATCAAATGTTTCCGTATTCGCGATGTATTTGAATGCCAAATTATTTAGGCCTATTTATTAGGCTATGTAGGCTACTTCACTGGCGTTCCAATATCCACATAAAATGTTTTGCATAACATCACGGTGGTACGGAGATAACGCTTAATGGTACAGATTTTACTACATATTTAAACTGAGCAGTGTGTTTTTCATATGTTTGACTGACTGTATTTTATTATGATAATGAACAGGCTGCATTGTCAAGGTGAGATGGGTCTGGCTGCAGACCGTGGGCGAGTGGAGCTCCACTCTCGAACAGGAAGTATGTCACCTCCACTCAGTGTTGCCAAGTCTGCGGTTTTCCCTCGGAATTGGGCTACTTTAAAATCAGTTGTCGCGGGTTGTTTTTCATGTCCACGGGTTGAAGCGAACCCAATAACGTGATATTTAGCACCTGCAATGCGAATTTTACCAGGGAAACCTTTCCAAAAAACGTGAATTTTACGCACCCGGAGCAGGATTTTTACCGGGGGACCCCCTCGAAACGCGATTGGGCTGTTTTGGGCTTCTTTTTTTATTTATTTATTCAAAGAACAATAACATACAATATTTTATCAAGAAATAACATCAAAAAAGACGTTAAAACATATAAAAATAAACATAAAAATAAATTACAACAAATAGGAGTATAAAAGTTCAAAGACACAAGATACATAGACGTATACATATCAAAATAAATTAAATACAAAGTTCACAAGCTTTCAAAGACCTTACAGCTTTCATATTCAAAGAGTCTCTGATACTGTCTAATATATATATATATATATATATATATATATATATATACAGTGCCTTCCACTAATATTGGCACCCTTGGTAAATATGAGCAAAGGCGGCTGTGAAAATAAATCTGCATTGTTTATCCTTTTGATCTTTCATTCAAAAAATT